>JARQOC010000007.1:163699801-163772826 GCA_033576535.1 Allobates femoralis | reverse complement strand
GGCAGATACTCATCACAGGTGAGGCACAGAGCTTGGTAGTTCCACATCAGAGTTGAGGCACAGATTTTGGCAGTTACACATCAATCACAGTTAAGGCACAGAGCCTGGCAGTGACACATCAAAGTCGAGGCACAAAGCTTGGGAGCTGCATTCCAGAATTAAGGGCCTGTACATATCACAGTTCAAACACACTGCTTTGTAGTTACACATCAAAGTTGAGGCACAGAACTTGGCAGATACGCATCACAGGTGAGGCAGAGAGATTGTCAGCTCCACATCAGAGTTGAGGCATAAAGCTAGGCAGTTACACATCAAAGTTGGGGCACAGATATTGGATTATACTTCAGAGTTGAAACACAAACCTTGGTGAGTACACAAAAATTTTATATTTAATGTGAAACAAAATAAGATTAAATGAGAAAAGGGCCCCCAAAAGTCTGTGCATAATTGAGCTTATTTTTAATATTGCTGCTTTTTAATGGGGGCTCATAGCATTTTATTAAAAAGATCATTTGTAAGTGTATCTATTTCCGATCAACTGAATTTCAAAGTCTTTCAGATGCCGTTGAGTTCCACTTCTGCTTAGATGTTGCCTGGTCCCTACTTGAGCGTATGTTTGGAGGTTTTAAAGATTTGCCATCATCTAGAATTACTTACCAAAACCCAAGTTTTAATTGACATCATTCCTTATACATACCGTAATCAGTAAAATAAGTAACATAAATTAGTAAAAATAATAACCTTCATATTTTCTCCTTCAGGAATTGTATTGGACAGAACTTCGCCATGAATGAGATGAAAGTTGCCATCGCACTGACGTTACTGAGATTCCAACTGAGTGAAGACCCCAACAATGAGCCAAAGAAGATCCATCAGCTCGTCTTACGTTCTGTGAACGGTATTCACGTGAACCTGAAGAAAATAGAGAAAGCTTTGTAAAACCTGAAGCAAAACGGAAGAAATGGGCCGGCACGCCAATTGATATCAGTGCAATTTGTAGGTGCATATTCACACTGTGGCCATTAACAGATAAAACCTAGAATAAAAACAAATGGGTAAATATGCTGCAGTAAACAAATAAATGAATAGTAAAAGTATATGTAAATAACATAGGGGGCTGGCACTATTATGATCTAATGGTATCAAAACGTAAAAGCCATCCCACCGCTTCAAGGTTTACTCAATCAGGAAGGTCTCTAACTCTAAGGGTGCCATTACACGGGGCGATGGGGCTGGAGATGTCGCCGGTGAATGGCGGGGGCGCGCACGTTTTTGCCGCCCCCGCTAGCGTCGCAGCCCCCCGTTTAGACGGGGCAACACCTCCAGCCCCGCACCGGTGATCTGTCAGGCGGTATCGCCGCCGGGGTGTCTGGTAACCCCAGCGGCGATGCAGGACAATGGGAGCCGATGGCTCCCATCGCCTGACAGGTCGCTGGCGCCTGGTTACATGGGGCGATGTGTGCACATCGCCCCATGATGGTCGCCTGGTTTCAGAGCACTGCTCTGAAACCAGGCGACCTCCAGGCACCGGCGACATCGCCCCTTCACATGAGGCGACGTAGGGGCGATGACGCCGGCGATAGGCCACGCCTCCACGTCGCCTCTTTTATGGGCGGCGATGTCGCCCCGTGTAACGGCACCCTAATAGTCCACCTCACTATGCATCAGCAGACCTCAATATAGATGGGGTAGAGCAGGACTTGGACCGGGCCCCTTTAAAACTTGCCTGTGAAAAGTTATATAGACAATAGAACAGCCCAAAAAGGAGGGCCAGTCCCCCTATATGCACAAAGTACAAAGAACAAAAGCAAAACTGAAAAAATGGGCTGGCACACCGGGTATTTGCTTATTAGCTTTTATCCTGGCTTTTGTTTCATAACACTTGAAGGCTGCATTCTCCATCATTGTCGTGACTTTACTGTTCGAGTTATACCGCTGCTATGTCTGTCTTGAGGGGCTGGCCATCTGTGGCTTTGTTAGGCTAGGGTCACACTTGCTTTTTTTGTGAAAAACGCATGGAAAAAGGCATCCATAGACCCCCAAACAAAAAAACGCATGCCCCAATGCCAAAAATGCATGTCTAAAGTGCCATGCGTTTTTTAGATGCATTTTTGGCTCTGCACCAAAAAATGCTGCATGCTGCGTTTTTTGGTGCTTTTCCAAAAACGCATGCGTTTTTTTAACATGGGGCCCTATGGGAAATGCATGCGTTTTTACAAGGCACTAAATGGTACCATGCGTTTCCGCATGCGTTTTTTAAGGCTACCCCACACCTAACAGCAAAAACGAAGCCCAAAAATGCAGGCTGCCAAAAAGCACCATGAAAAACGCATGCAAGTGTGACCCTAGCCTTAGTCACGAGCGAAACAGGGCTACAGCTGTGGAGCAGCCCTGCTTTTGCCGTACGCACCCCAGCCGGCTCCCCAGTGCGACAGTCTAGAGTTGCCGTTAGTGAAGGCCAAAGCAGACATCGAGTCAATTAAGTCCTGCAATGATTCTTTACTAAAACAGTCTCATGAAACACAGACACACAGCTTGAGCGTTACTGTTTAACGGATATTCACAATGACAGATTTTGGTGTTGACTGCTCTTGCCGATCTGGTATCTCTAGGCTCTTGCCTTTCCTGCTCGACAACACAGTGTCCTGCTGCAAATTTATTTATTCTCTATTGGCTTCAACCCAACTGTTCTCATAAGGAACTGCTCAGAGGAACGGTTAGGTTCACCTGTAAGATAACGTTCCTCTACCGCCAGCGGTAGACCCATTCACCAAAGTCTCTACGGAACTTCACCAAAACCGTACCGGAGGTATCAGTCACTTCTTGGTTACTCTATTTAATTTCCGGGATGAACCAGAGGGTTTTGTATAGTCCAATATTATTGGCCTGCTGTTCCATTGGTTCCATATTTTTCTCCTCTCCTGGGGACTCTCCTACCAATTCTCCATTGTAAGCCCTTTTTGTAGCTTGAGTCTTATCCCCAAGGGTATCATCACACAGTGCGATGGCCCCGGAGATGTCGGCGGCGACGGGCGGGAGCGCGCACGTTTTTGGCGCCCTGCTAGCGTTGCCATCCCCCATTTACATGGGGCGACACCTCCGGCGACGCACCGGCGATTGGACAGGCGGCATCGCCGCCGAGGTGTCTCAAAACCCCAGCGGCAATGCAATACAATGGGAGCCTATGAGTCCCATCGCCTGTCGGATCGCCGTCGGCCGTTTACATGGGGCGATGTGTACACATCGCTCCAGACCAGCCGCCTGGTTTAAGAGCACTGCTTTGAAACCAGGCGACCACTAAAAGGCGTCACCATCGCCTATTTACATTAGGTGCAGGGGCGATATCAGTGCTGATAGGCCACGCCCCTGCATCGCCTAAGAAATCGGCGGTGCCGTCGCCACGTGTGATGGTACCCTAAGGATTATCAATAATTATTATTAATACCCTTACATAACTGAATGGAACTGGGGAGCAGTCTTTAAATTTAACTAGTCAGTGACTATATACATAATTAAATGTGCAGCTCTTAAGCACAGATATAAAGACAATGTACCCTCCTGGATGGGTGACAGCAATCCTAGACCCTCTTATATCTGCACAGTGTCTGCAAATTGAGATTATGGTTTGGTTTTAATCCTATATCATATGACAAGGGTCATTAATGGGTTGATATTGACTTTTAAGGTACCGTCACACCTGGCAACGGGGCTGGAGATGTCGTCGGCGACAGGCGGGAGAGCGCACGTTTTTGGCGCCCCGCCAGTATCGCCGTCCCCCATTTACATGGGGCGACACCTCTCAAAACCCCAGCGGCGATGCAGGACAATGGGAGCCTATGGCTCCCATCACCTGTCAGGTCGCCGGCGGCTGTTTACATAGGGCGATGTGTGCACATCGCCCCATAATGGTCGCCTGGTTTCAGAGCACTGCTCTGAAACCAGGCGACCGCTCAGAGACGTCGACATCGCCCCTTTACATTAGGCGACGCAGGGGCGATGATGCCGCCAATAGGCCACGCCACTATGTCACCTATATAATTGGCGGTGATGTCGCCACGTGAGATGTGGCCTTTAGGATTGCTACTACCAATAGGTGACACTAGAGTTCAAGTCCTCTTCTCTGAAGAAAAAAATTGCATTCTGCTCTACGTGTCACACAATTATGAATTGTAAAATAAATTCAATAAATAGTAAATGCTCAGTTCCTGAAGAATGTTGAGTGATGCAGAAAGATATGTAACTGGAATTGGAAAATTAAAAGAGGAATGCACTGTTATTATGTAGCCGTGTGGTTTCATTGGTCAATCTGAAGTGGCTATGTAAAATATAAGGGTACAATAGTTGCATTGGATGTAGCATAACTGTGGTTTTTCAGTGAGGATTTGCATCATTTGAAATCATTATACCAGCCATGTATGTAATACCTTAATAAATGTCACTGACGCAAATTTCTGCAAGTAAACTGACAATTTGGTGTGGATTATTAAATGTTCAGCATGTCAGTTTCTAATGCGGCTTTTCACAGCAGATTTTATTTTTTTAATGTAAAGGGGTGAAATCTACAAAAGTCATGCATGCAATTTCTGCTGTGGATTTGTGGCACACCTGAGGTCTGATCGCCACAGTAGCATTTAAGGTCATCTGTACTAATGCCACGTCTAAGGAGAATTCAGGTACCCTATGCTAGACTCCCAGAGCATTCACACGCTGCCTGAACTCTAACCAGAGGACTGGGCACCAGAAGGCCTGTTTGAGGCTGTGACAGACTCTGGTTGGATGGAGAGGTTAGCAGTAGTGGGTAGTAGGGAGGGTGGTAACAGGAGTTAGAGAGAGAGTCTGTGTCGGGCACTGAAGCCGACAAGATTTGAAGCTGCACGCAGGACGCCAGGTCCTGGGTGGCCAGGGATTTCAGATCCTGGTCACAGAATTTGGAGGCTACTGGGCTCTAGGCATAGTAGCCACTCTATGTGGGACTGTCTGGGGTACAGCAACTAAAGGACTAGAGAGTCAGGGTGGGTCTGCCTGCTCATAGAGTCAGTGTTGCCTGCCTGGCTGGAAGTTGGCCATGACGGAGTTAAAGAAGAACAGGAAAGCTACAGGCATCTACAAACTCATCCCAAGAAGAAGTCAGTTGGTAGGCCAAATACTCGTCTGGCAGAGCAGTCCCTAGTTCTCCGCAGACTGGCCAGATCCAAACACTTGGTGAACCAGTACCCTGGAGTTGCTACTGAACTACACGGCAAAGTAAAAGGTAAAGAACCCAAAGACTGTTTCCATGCTTTCTTCCTGTTGCATCCAGGCACTTCGGCACTTTTCACTACACCATCATCTCAACTATCACCACCATCATCATCTACCACCTACTACACCCCAGGGGTCTGCCCTGGTTGAGGAGAGAATATAACACCTAGCTGCTACAACACCTGGGAGCATCTATATGCAGCACCGGCCATCTCTGGCTGGACACCTCAGCTGGCATCACAAACTTTATAAACTTTCATCCCCTGTAAATACCCCTTTTTCATGTGCGGTTAGGGTCACAGCAGCTGGGCATCGCCACCGTGAACATTATACTCCTGGCCCAGCTGGCTGAGTATCCCAACCCTTGGGACTGTCTCAGATTCACTCTGTGCACAGTTTACTTGCTTCTTCCAGCTCAGGCTCCAGTCACCTTCTGGGCTTGAGGACTTGGGTGGTCAAAACAAAATTATGTTTTCATACTAAATCTCTATGTAATGTCTTACTCTTATCCTTTTTACAATACAATATAATTAAAATTCTCTATACTTCCCTTACTCGTCACTTCTGATCAGAGCCAGTGAGAGAGCGCACTGTCACTGGGCACTGAGAAGAACATGAAGTCTTGTAATATTTTTTCTCTCAGGCCCCTCATCCTATCTACTTTAATTTTCTTTAATATTCTGAGATAATGACCTTTGGGTTTTCATTGGCTGTAAGCCATAATCATCAACATTGGCAGAAATAAACACTTGAAATAGATCACTCTGTAATGACTCTACATGAAGTGAAACATACAGTTAGGGCCAGAAATATTTGGACAGTGACACAAGTTTTGTTATTTTAGCTGTTTACAAAAACATGTTCAGAAATACAATTATATATATAATATGGGCTGAAAGTGCACACTCCCAGCTGCAATATGAGAGTTTCCACATCCAAATCGGAGAAAGGGTTTAGGAATCATAGCTCTGTAATGCATAGCCTCCTCTTTTTCAAGGGACCAAAAGTAATTGGACAATTGACTCTAAGGGCTGCAATTAACTCTGAAGGCGTCTCCCTCGTTAACCTGTAATCAATGAAGTAGTTAAAAGGTCAGGGGTGGATTCCAGGTGTGTGGTTTTGCATTTGGAAGCTGTTGCTGTGACCAGACAACATGCGGTCAAAGGAACTCTCAATTGAGGTGAAGCAGAACATCCTGAGGCTGAAAAAAAAGAAAAAATCCATCAGAGAGATAGCAGACATGCTTGGAGTAGCAAAATCAACAGTTGGGTACATTCTGAGAAAAAAGGAATTGACTGGTGAGCTTGGGAACTCTAAAAGGCCTGGGCGTCCACGGATGACAACAGTGGTGGATGATCGCCGCATACTTTATTTGGTGAAGAAGAACCCGTTAACAACATCAACTGAAGTCCAGAACACTCTCAGTGAAGTACGTGTATCTGTCTCTAAGTCAACAGTAAAGAGAAGACTCCATGACAGTAAATACAAAGGGTTCACATCTAGATGCAAACCATTTATCAATTCCAAAAATAGACAGGCCAGAGTTAAATTTGCAGAAAAACACCTCAAGAAGCCAGCTCAGTTCTGGAAAAGTATTCTATGGACAGATGAGACAAAGATCAACCTGTACCAGAATGATGGGAAGAAAAAAGTTTGGAGAAGAAAGGGAACGGCACATGATCCAAGGCACACCACATCCTCTGTAAAACATGGTGGAGGCAACGTGATGGCATGGGCATGCATGGCTTTCAATGGCACTGGGTCACTTGTGTTTATTGATGACATAACAGCAGACAAGAGTAGCCGGATGAATTCTGAAGTGTACCGGGATATACTTTCAGCCCAGATTCAGCCAAATGCTGCAAAGTTGATTGGACGGCGCTTCATAGTACAGATGGACAATGACCCCAAGCATACAGCCAAAGCTACCCAGGAGTTCATGAGTGCAAAAAAGTGGAACATTCTGCAATGGCCAAGTCAATCACCAGATCTTAACCAAATTGAGCATGCATTTCACTTGCTGAAATCCAGACTTAAGACGGAAAGACCCACAAAGAAGCAAGACCTGAAGGCTGCGGCTGTAAAGGCCTGGCAAAGCATTAAGAAGGAGGAAACCCAGCGTTTGGTGATGTCCATGGGTTCCAGACTTAAGGCAGTGATTGCCTCCAAAGGATTCGCAACAAAATATTGAAAATAAAAATATTTTGTTTGGGTTATGTTTACTTGTCCAATTACTTTTGACCTCCTAAAATGTGGAGTGTTTGTAAAGAAATGTGTACAATTCCTACATTTTCTATCAGATATTTTTGTTCAACCCTTCAAATTAAACGTTACAATCTGCACTTGAATTCTGTTGTAGAGGTTTCATTTCAAATCCAATGTGGTGGCATGCAGAGCCCAACTCGCGAAAATTGTGTCACTGTCCAAATATTTCTGGCCCTAACTATATATTATATATTCAATTACTGAAAAAAATTAGCTTTTTATGGTATTCTAATTAATTGAGATGCACCTGTGTGTTGTTAAATAAAAGGCTGCTGTGGACAAATTATCCAATTACACATGTGTTTTATTGACTGTTTGGTGTTGGGGGGTATATTGATTTATTAGGGAGGAGATGAAGAAGGCACCGCACCGGAATATCCACAATGCTAGAGTCATGAAGTGATTACTGGTTTCAAAAATGAGAATTAGGATGTAGAAAGCTCCAGGTATACCATCAATTGAATTTTAGGAATGATATAATATAGCGTAACTACTATGACTCTACTTACAGAAAAACCTTAGTATGTCTACAAGTTTGTCCCTAAAATAGTGCCACCTAAAGGACACTGGTCGCAGTGCAGGTGGTCCTGGGTATCTCCTTATTGGCCAGATTGTAAAAAAAAAAGTCTTTTCATGCTCATGAGCAGTAAATTATATAGCCGCCATCTTTGTACACCCGTACATGCACCGTAGCAGGTCAGGTGTAGTGGTGGCCATATTGCTACCCCCAGTCATTACTTTAGGAAGAGATGTGTCCATGTGCTTTATTAGAATTGTAGCGGGGGTCTGAGAGAAAGACCTACAGGACGCGGAGCCAGGACCCCTCTTGCATAGGTTACACTGCTATGTCCACCAATTAACACAATCACGACTGTCACACCCACCTCGAAGCACACCATACATTCAGTAGGTGCAGTAGGTGTGCACGGCTTCTTTGGTGGGCATGAACGGATGACAAGCACCTAATTTTTTTATTAATTAGGAACTTAAAACATTAATAATATAGTTGAACTAATATAATCTAACTCGTTGTAGAATCTCCTGATGATACAATCGGGCCCCTGTCTAGTATGATAAATTCCCATATAGTCAGGAACTTGAATAGCATGGCAAATATAATAATGTCAGTCCTTTTATCATCAGCTTTCTCAGCAGGGATATACAAGTTGCTCATTCAGACTTTGGGGGTGTCCAACCTGAGATCCACTCAGTATCCTTATAATATTCCTCTTAGGATCCCCTTCCTTCAAATGGGGTTCAATCACTTTAACAATGCAGAATGTATGGTAATCTCCTGAGATGTGCCATAATGAATGCTGTTCAAAGGTATGGCTAAAGGGGTGTGAATATTCGCCATGGCCATGACACCCTTTTATCTAGACATATGAACACACATCGCCTCTTTACGATTCAACTTCAACACAGTCCGCAGCTCCCAGTTGAACTTGTCACTTTCTATTATTTACATTCCCTTTTCTCCTAGTGTACCTTGCACCTTTTTACCTCACTAAAGGTAAATTCCTACAGACACGTGCCCCATATAATAAACAGTATCCTCTTAGCATATTCTTCTGGAAAAAATGGTATGTCAGCATTATAGCTAGAGTCAGATCAATATTCATCTAAAGACACCAGACTTCACTACAGGATTAGGCTGGGGAAATAGAAGCCATTCTATAGCTACGTTCACATGTTCAGTTGTTAGTCAGTTTTTCACATCAGTTTATGTAAGCTAAAACTGCCTAATTAGATTTAATTGTACAGGGGCCAGATGGTGCTCTGGGTCTTCTCCTCCCTGTTTATGATTCCCCAGCCCCTCCACCTGCCTCTGGGAATGACAGGTCACTGCTGAGATTTCCAACAGAGGAGGCAGATTATTTATTGACCAGAGGTAAGCGGAGGTGCCGGGGAATCACAGACAGGGAGGAGAAGACCCAGTGTGCAGTCCAGCCTCTGTGCACCGAAATCTAATTGACAGATAACTTCAAATCACAACAAAGAAGATTCCTCACCAAAAGTATCAATGTAATCAGTATCACAGCGCCATTATAGCTATTTCTTGAGTTTAGTTCTTGCTGACAGGTTCTCTTTAAAGAGAAAAACATTTAAAATTATTGTTCAAGGGTGAACATAAACTTTAAAGAGGACCTGTCACCCCCCTGGTGCTTTCAAAAGTGACAGCACCACTGAATGAAACGTGTATACTGCATTCAGGGAAGCTGTGTACTAAGGCTCTACCCGCCTGTACCTCCAAAAAAACACTTTGTAAACTTTGCAGTTAAGAGGTCCCGTGAGTCGGACCTGATTAAGAGGTCCTCGCCGAAGGCACAGTCCTCCCTGCCTGCGCCTTCTGTGTTCTGCCCCCTCTATGTGTCTGCCGCCTCCTCTTGTTCTGGTCTGCCCTCCTCTTCTGCTCCTGTCACACGGAGCAGGAGCAGAAGAGGAGGGCAGACCCAAAACAAGAGGAGGCGGCAGACACATAGAGGGGGCCAGAAAATATGGGAAGCAAGGTGTACCACGGTCCGCGCTGCTGAGTCCACAAAATCACCTGGGATGCAAGATGTTGTAGCAGTATACTTCTTTATTCCTTCCTACGCATTTCGGCGCCCTTCCTGGCACCTTCCTCAGGGACCTGACCTCTTAATCAGATCTGACTCACGGGACCTTTTAACTGTAAAGTTTGCAAAGTGTTTTTTTGGCGGTACAGGCGGGTAGTGCCTTAGTACACAGCTTCCCTGAATGCAGTATATATATTTCATTCAGTGGTGCTGTCACTTTTGAGGGGGTGGATGAGATGCAGCCAGGGATGAGATGCAGCCGTGGGTGAGATGCAGCTGTGGGTGAGATTCAGCAGTGGGTGAGATGCAGCTATAGACCGCATCTGCCCCGGGGTACTGCTCCACCTATGGGGAGTGATGACATCGGGCTGCAATACCAACAACCCCGGAAGTCTGACCCGCAGCGTCAGTCCCTCTTGACCGAGGACTGTAGGTGGCGTCACAAACTTTTAATTCTAATAATAATAATAATAATAATAATAATAAATCTTTATTTATATAGCGCCAATATATTCCGCAGCGCTTTACAATATAGTGGTTAGAGTACATAAAATATAATACAGTAAGTAATTACAGTAAAGAACAAATACAGTACAATAATTGGATACAAAACAATAGGCATAGAATCAATGTAAAAAAGAAAATATAATAAATAAAGCAAGAAAATGAAGGTGACCTTGCTCAAAAGAGCTTACAATCTACAACGGGATAGGGGTTGCACAAGGTAATCGGGCTTATTGCACTAATGGTCCAGGCATCTTGAGGAAATGGGGGATAGAAATAAGCTTACATGGATGGTCATTATACAATCTGTGTAGACCTTTTTGGAATAGTGGAGTTTGTAGAAGAGTAATGTCAAGAGAGATAGCCCATTCACTATCTACAGTGCAAAGGACTTCTATTAGGGAGTATGATACTCCGCCTTAAAAATATGTGTTTTTAGGGATCGTCTGAAGCCATGCAAGTTGTGGATAGTCCTGATTTCTTGGGGTAGAGCATTCCAGAGGATTGGTGCAGCTCGGGAGACGTCTTGGAGCCAGGAGTGGGAGGATCGGATTAGTGCAGATGTTAGTTGAAAGTCATTTGAAGAACGTAGAGAACGGGTGGGGTGATAGACAAAGATGAGGTAGGAGATGTAGTGGGGTGCTGCACTGTGATGAGCTTTGTGGGTGAGAACAAGCAATTTGAATTTGATCCTGTAGTGTACAGGTAGACAGTGCAATGACTGGCACAGAGCAGAGGCATCTGAGTAACGATTGGCCAGATGGGTGATCCTGGCTGCTGCATTAAGGATGGACTGGAAAGGAGAAAGTCTAGTGAGGGGAGGCCACTTAATAGAGAATTGCAGTAGTCAAGGCGGGAATGGATTAGGGCCACAGTGAGGGTTTTAGTTTCCATGGTGAGAAAGGGGTGGACTCTAGAGGTATTCTTCAGGTATAAGCGACAGGAGCGGATGAGAGATTGTGTGTGGGAGGAGAAGGAGAGATCGGTGTCAAACAGAACACCCAGACAGTGAGCCTGCTGCCTAGGCATTATCGTGGTGCCCCAAACTAAGAGAGAGATGTCATATTTAGGGAGGTTAGTGGAGGGTGGGAGCAGAAGGAGTTCAGTTTCGGAAAGGTTTAGTTTCAAAAAGAGAGCAGACATGATGTTGAAAACTGCAGCTAGACAGTCATTAGTGTTCTTCAATAAGGCAGGGGTAAGGTCAGGGGCTGAAGTGTATAATTGTGTGTCATCAGCATAAAGATGGTACTGGAAGCCAAATCTGCTGATTGTGTGTCCAATCGGGGCTGTGTAGAGAGAGAAGAGAAGAGGACCGAGGACTGAGCCCTGAGGGACCCCAATAGTGAGAGGAAGAGAGGAGGAAGTAGAACCAGCGAATGATACACTGAAAGAGTGGTCAGAAAGATAGGAGGAGAGCCAGGAGAGAGCAGTGTCCTTTATGCCAATGGAATGCAGCATGGAGAGTAGAAGATGGTGGTCAACAGTGTCAAAAGCTGCAGAGAGGTCAAGGAGAATAAGCAGAGAGTGGTCACCATTACGTTTTGCCTTCAGAAAGTCATTGGTCACTTTGATGAGGGCAATTTCTGTAGAGTGAAGGGGGCGGAAACCAGACTGTAATGGATCTAGAAGAGAGTGAGCGGAGAGGTAACTGGTGAGGTGGGAGTAGACCAGGCGCTCCAAGAGTTTATAGATGAAGGGGAGATTGGAGAACGGTCTGTAGTTATTTGTGCAGGATGGGTCGAGAGAGTTTTTCTTTAATAATGGAGTAATGATCGAGTGTTTGAAGGAGGAGGGGAAGATGCCAGAAGAGATGGAGAGATTGAAGATTTTGGTTAGATGAGTGGTGACGACTGGAGAGAGGGACTGAAGTAGGTGTGAGGGAATGGGGTCAGTAGTGCATGTGGTGGGACGAGAGGAAGAGAGGAGCCTGGAGACTTCTTCTTCTGTGACTGGGTCAAATGTGGAGAGTGAACCAGAGGGATGTGGGGAAGAATGGGAGTGGCAACGCTTGGAGGCCGGGAGCTGATTTCCTGGCGGATGTTGTCTATTTTCTCCATAAAGTAAGAAGCCAGATCATCAGCACAGAGGTCAGTGATGGGGGCCTGCACTTTAGGACTGAGGAGAGAGTGAAAGGTGTCAAAGAGTTTTTTTGGATTGTTGGATAGTGAGGAGACCAGGGAGGGGAAGTAGGTCTGTTTGGCAAGGTGAAGGGCAGAGTTGTAAGTTTTGAGCATGAATTTATAAAGGATAAAGTCTCCTGGTGAGCGAGTTTTCCTCCATAGACGTTCAGCACTCCTAGAGCATCGCTGGAGGAATCGAGTTTGTGATGTGAGCCAAGGCTGTTTTGCTCTATGTTTGGAGGTTCTGGGGTGAGGGGCGCTACTTGGTCCAGGGAGCTTCTGAGAGTGTCATTGTAGTGGTTTACTGCCTGATCTGGACAGGAGAATGAGTAGATTGGAGACAATCTACAAATTCTACAAATTTTACCCCCCGTTCAACAACCCATAACCCCATGGAATTGACTCCTGCAGGTCATGGAAGCCGGGTCTTGACCCCCGTAACTCATCTTGCAGTACTGGAGCCTGGTTCTGAGTGCCCCATGGCCTCTGGGTGGACAAGTCATAATGACTGTTACCACCCGGGGGTCTGCCACCCGTGCCCCGCGGCCTGCTGCCTCTACTCCCTCGGCTCCTACCGCTCCTGTCCGGCCTCAAAGATCCCGGGTGTCGACTGTCCGCCGACGGCTCCGGGGCGCTGGCAGCCGCCGCCCGCTGGTCGGTCGGGTAGCGCGCACCTGACCCCAGCCGCAGGGTTCCAGCACCCTCTGCTTGAGCAGCGCTGCTCATCTCACTTCCGGGGCCACTGCTTGATCCATCTCCGAATCAGTATCTGCTGGAGAAATGCAGGGAGCTTGCTCCTCCCCTCAGCCAATCACCATGCCTCTGTGTTCTGCCATTCAGGACTACCCTGCTGTGATATAAGCTTCCTGTTTCCTGTTAATCTTTGCCAGGGCAATTTCTATGTATTGAAGTTGCTAATCCTGGTCTGGTCAGGTTGTTCCTTATTTGGCTTGATATCTGATTTCTCTGTGTTACTTCCCGCAGATCCCTCCCGTGCCGGCTTCTTGCTGACTTCCGTGTCCTAGGCCTGCTACCCGGATCTCTTCCAAGCTGAGATCGCTGTCTCCAGTCCTGCCCCGGATTCCCCGTGTTCCGGATTCCCCGTGTTCCTGGTTCCCCGTGTTCCTGGTTCCCCGTGTTCTATCTTTACCCGGTTGCTGTGTTATTTCCCACGTTGCCTTGGGTCGGTTTAGCACCCGTGTCCGCTTCATTGGTCCTTCCGAGGTTGGTACCGGCGGTATCCATGTATAGGGGTTAAGCGCTCCGGGGCCTCCTTCGGTGGTGTTCCGGTGCTGTGGCCGTGTGGCCCTCCCCTGGGGCGTGGGTTCTTGTGTTGTTCAAATAAACCTGTTGACTCTACTGTACTGGTCCGCCTCTCTATCATCCCGGTATCAGCATCCGCTCTACGTGGTCCAGTGGGTCCACGTGTGGGGTCCATCAGTAGGACGTGACAATGACTTTTGGGTTTTCATTGGCGGTAAGCCATAATCATCAACTTTAACAGAAATAAACACTTGAAATAGATCACTCTGTTTGTAATGGCTCTATATAAAATGTGCGTCTTACTTTTTGCATTGAATTACTGAACAAAATTAACTTTTTGATGATATTCTAATTCATTGAGATGCACCTGTAATACAACTTCAGACGTTTAATAACTAAGATTGGGAAGGTCCTTGAAGCTAAATAAAATCTGGGATTACTAAGAATAACCCTATAAATCATCATTACTCCCAGCTATAACCACACAAGCTCGGGAGCATCATAAACCCAAGGGCTCCTTTCAAATATAAAATCTGACAGTGACCCAATATTCCATTATCACAAGTTCCCCCAAAAATCACCAGACCAACAGACAATCCTATAAAGAACAGGGAATGCATTTCCTAATGTATCCCCTCGGTCCAATTTAAAGCCAAATAAAATAAAGTTTTGTTATGTATCAAGACTAATGGTTAACAGCAAAAAAAGGGAAATAACTAATAGTTATGCTGCCGTAATTACCAAAAAAGAAGTCTTAATAAATTACCGTATATACTGCATTCAAAAAGGTGTTGAGTGAAAAATTGAGGACAGAACAGATGGCCCCCAAAAAATCACCTGGCCCGTAATGAGTAAAAATCATGTTAAATTTTATTTCATAAATTATTAGTACACATGAAAATAAACAATTTTGAAATATATCTTCTGTAGGTTTTTTATTAAAAAATAATGATCACTGAGTAACTAAGTATAGTAATATACTATTATTATACTCATGAACAGCTTATAGCAAATTGGAACATAAGTCATGTTTTTTTCTCTGCTTTTTGGCCGTAGTCCAGAAAGTGAGGTTACAACCTGACACAGGGCGACATAACACACACTGCGTCATCCACCTTTTCTCCAGATATTAAGGAGGAATCATTATACAAAGAGCTTGTAAATCAGTAATCGGGAAATGCCTTCTGACATACTTACCTGAGAACAGACTATAGATAAATTATCTCAGGGTGATTATATATAATAAACCTCTCACCTACTAGGTTGATTACATAAATAATTTCTTCTCATGCGGCAGAGGGTCCCCTTTAGGCACCAGGGATTGGGTACATCATCTGCACTATGTCTAATTCATCTTTGAACGATATATTTTATAGTCTAAACAAAAAATAGTCATACTCCCTTCTGATGTAATGTGTCATGCTTATGGGGGTGAACATCCCGGAATCGATCCTCTTGGGTGTTACACCAATCACCATCTGGAGGAGCAGGCCTGGACGACTGCCACGTTTTCTACTAACACTATAGGAGATAGGCTTAGCTGGTTGGTGCCCACAAGGTGAAGCCCCAGGGAGTCTTGATGCTACAACAGCTGATCCAGGGGTTCGGCTCTTACGGACAAGCTGGAATCTTACGGATTCTCAGGGCTTGCTGGTCCATTAAAAAAAGGGAACATGTCACACGTGCGGCTTAAGTGCCTACCTGGAAGGTCTGTGAGACAGACACTGAAACGGAGGGCCGAAGGCAGGAGACAGAACTCTAGAAGATGACGTGGAGCTGCTGTAAGTTAGCCGCGGCCGTCAGATTCCCTGCTGCAGAGACACCGATGCTGTGGGAGCACCAAGTGTGTACATATTTTCCCATTACTGAGTTTGAAAAGCACAGTTGATTTTCTGTTTCACGGTTCATGATGCGAGATACATGCCTGGTATATTTTTTTCTGAAAAATCAATAAAACAATCCTAAAAAAGGGACTGCATCTTTATTAACCCCTCGACCATGGTCCAAGGGTTAATAAAGATGCAGTCCCTTTTATGTTTTTTTCAGAAATAAATTTGACGTGGGCTTCGCCGTATTTCTGTAACCAGCCAGATCCAGCAGGCAGCGACGGCTGCCCCCAACCCCCAGGTGCCTATTTGTACCTGGCCGGACACAAGAATATAGGGGAGCCCCCTTTTTTTATTTATCATGAAATAATAAAAAAAAAATGTGTGGAGCTCCGCACAAATTCTATGTCCAACCAGGTACAGCTAAGCAGCTGGGGGCTGGAATCTGCAGCGCAGGGAGGCCCAAACTTTCTGGGCACCACCCACTGCAAATTGCAGCCCGCAGCCGCCGCAGAAGATGGCGCGTTCATTGAAGCGCCATCCTCTGGCGCTGAACCCCGCTCTTCCAGTGGCCCTGGTGCCGGGTGGCTCACTGGGTAATAAAGGGGTTAGGGCCAGCTTTGTATTATCAGCTGGCCCTAAGCCCGAAATTTATGGCGGTCACGCCTATATTAGATATGACCGCCATGAATTTCTAGTAAAGTTTGTTAAAAAAAAAACACAACACAGAGAAATTTTTTTTATTAAAAATAAAACAAAAAAGATATTAGGGACCCCATCCTTATTCCAAAAATCCTCTTCCCATCCGACGTAGTCAAAAAACGAGATCTTCACTGCCACATCCCTGTGCATAGACATACATGTCTATGCACAGGGAGTGAGCAGGCTGCAAATGACTTTCACTTTCAGGGTTCACCTCAGGTGAGCCCTGCTGTCAAAGCCTGACTCTGCCGCTGCCGGTAGGAGCGCCGGCAGAGCAGTGAATACATTAACTTCAGGGAGGCAGGCAGGCTCCCGCAGGGTCCCGGTGTCCTCCTGGCGTCGGTAGCTGTCTGCTGACAGGACCTGCCATGATGTCATATGACCGGCAATCATGTGACTGTGACGTCACGGCAGGTCCTGTCAGCAGACAGCTGCCGACGCCAGGAGGACACCGGGACCCTGCGGGAGCCTGCCTGCCTCCCTGAGTCAGGCTTTGACAGCAGGGTTCACCTGAGGTGAACCCTGAAAGTGAAAGTCATTTGCAGCCTGCTCACTCCCTGTGCATAGACATGTATGTCTATGCACAGGGATGGTGCAGTGAAGATCTCGTTTTTGGACTACATCGGAAGGAAGAGGATTTTTGGAATAAAGATGGAATCCCTAATGTCTTTTTTGTTTTATTTTTAATTAAAACATTTTCTCTGTGTTGTGTTTTTGTTTTAACAAACTTTACTAGAAATTCATGGCGGTCATGTCTAATATTGGCGTGACCGCCATAAACTTCGGGCTTAGGACCAGCTGATAATACAAAGCTGGCCCTAACCCCTTTATTACCCAGTGAGCCACCCGGCACCAGGGCCACTGAAAGAGCAGGGTTCCGCGCCAGAGGATGGCACTTCAATGAGCGCGCCATCTTCTGGGGCGGCTGCGAGCTGCAATTTGCAGCAGGGGGTGCCCAGAAAGCTTGGGCCTCCCTGCGCTGCGGATTCCAGCCCCCAGCTGCTTAGCTGTACCTGGCTGGACATAGAAATTGCGCGGAGCCCCACGCATTTTTTTTAATTATTTCATGAAATTCATGAAATAATAAAAAAAGGGGGCTCACCTATATTCTTGTGTCCAGCCAGGTACAAATAGGCACCTGGGGGTTGGGGGCAGCCCGTCGCTGCCTGCTGGATCCGGCTGGTTACAGAAATACGGCGAAGCCCATGTCAAATTTATTTCTGAAAAATCCATAAAACAATATAAATAAAAGGGACTGCATCTTTATTAACCCCTGGACCATAGCGATTCCGAGTAATTTAGGATTCGCCCATCCCTAATTCTTCACTGAGCAGCAAAGGGGTCTAACTAAAGGGGCGGCAGTAAGATTACATGGGGAAGTAGGGAGGAGTAAACTGACATCACAGACCCACCAGGAGAGAGAAGGGACAAAATACCAGTGTAGGCAAGCTTCTGCCTAGCAACAGAGAAAATGCAATACACAGCACAAAAACATAGAATAATTCCCAGCTATCGGACATAACAGTTGATACTTTAAAATTCTATGGAAGGAGAATGTGGAAGGAGCTAACGGCAACACAGACATTCTGCTACAAGTTTTCCTGAAAGGAAGGTTACAGTTCTCCATAGAACCTCACGATCACCAACTGTCATCTCCTATATCAGTAATTGGAAAATCTGTATTCACTGAAGACAAATTTGACCATGAATTTGAGAATTCTGAGAATGAAAGATCAATTCAGAAGTAAGAAGCTCATTTCTCTAATAGCATGTATCAGGTCTCTTTCACATCAGCATTTTATGCTGATCGCGGCAGATGCGGTGGATTTACCGCATCTGCCGCCTAACCGTCACACTTGCGGTTCACCTGCGGCAAGCCCCATGCAATGTCAATGGGGCTTGCGGCAGGTGCGGCAAGTGCGTCAAGTGCGGTATAGCTGCGGTTTCGGCACTTACGGCAGCGAAATAAACCGCGGTAAGCAGCGTTTTTTTTCGCCGCTGCAACTGCCACGATCAGCATAAAACGCTGATGTGAAAGGGGCTTTACAAAGTTTACTACTTTCACATGTATTATTGATTTATGACATAATAATCATAATAGTTATAAAAATATTAAAAAATAATGATCACTGAGTAACTAAGTATAGTAATATACTATTAATATACTCATGAACAGTTTATAGCAAATTGGAACATAAGTCATGTTTTTTTCTCTGCTTTTTGGCCGTAGTCCAGAAAGTGAGGTTACAACCTGACACAGGGCGACATAACACACACCGCATCATCCACCTTTTCTCCAGATATTAAGGTGGAATCATTATACAAAGAGCTTGTAAATCAGTAATCGGGAAATGCCTTCTGACATACTTACCTGAGCACAGACTATAGATAAATTATCACAGGGTGATTATATATAATAAACCTCTCACCCACTAGGTGTTGATTACATAAATCATTTCTTCTGAGGCGGCAGAGGGTCCCCTTTAGGCACCAGGGATTGGGTACAACATCTGCACTTTGTGTAATTCATCTTTGAACGATATATTTTATAGTCTAAACAAAAAACAGTCATACTCCCTTCTGATGTAATGTGTCATGCTTATGGGGGTGAAGGTCCGGGAATTGACCCTCTTGGCTGTTACATCGATCACCATCTGGAGGAGCAGGCCTGGACGACTACCACGTTTTCTGCTAATACTACAGGAGATAAGCTTAACTGGTAGGTGCCCACGAGGTGAAGCCCCAGGGGCCTTGATGCTACAACAGATGACCCAGGGGTCGGCTCTTACGGACAGGAAAAGTCACTAAGTAGTTGCGGTTGCAGCGGGCTGATGAAGGCACAGTTGATGCAGACTGGTATCTGGTGAAGTAGGTGCAGGCAGGAACAGACTGCTACTAAGGGATAGACCGTGTTATTGTCCAAGCACTACCCAATGGGGGAAGGCGCCTTGAATACATCTCAGCCATAGGCTGAGAAGCACTTTCAGGTTAGGGCGTGCTGACCCTTTAAGAAAAGGGGACATGTCACACGTGCGGCATAAGTGCCTACCTGGAAAGCCTGTGAGACAGACACTGAAACGGAGGGCCGGAGACAGGAGACAGAACTCTAGAAGATGACGCGGGGCTGCTGGAAGGGTAAGTTAGCCGCGGCCGTCAGATTCCCTGCTGAAGAGACACCGGTGCCGTGGGAGCACTAAATGTGTAGTGTACATATTTTCCCATTACTGAGATAGGAAATCACAGTTGATCTTCTTTTTCACGGTTCATGTTGCGAGATACATGCCTGGTATTCGAATCGATTGTACTCACGTTCATATGAAGGTGACACAGAAAGTTTAATTCAGCCACACAGACTTTGTATTAAGAATCCAGGAGGAGTGGAGATGATTTTCACTGAAATTCTTGTATTGAAGTTATAATGCAGCTGGTAAAAAGGGTGATTCTTCACTGAGCAGCCAAAGGGGTCTAACTAAAATGGCTGCAGTAAGATTACATGGGAAAGAAGGGAGGAGTAAGCTGACATCACAGACCCACCAGGAGAGAGAAGGGACAAATACCAGCGTAGGCAAGCTTCTGCCTAGCAACAGAGAAAATGCAAAAGACAGCACAAATATCTATTATATAATTGCCGTAGCGACTTCCGTCGGAGCGGCGCAACTTCCGGTGGCTTTGTTAGCGCGAGCGAGCTGCCTCTCCTGGACTCTCCCCGTGGCCACGTAGCGGCCACGGCGACTCACGAAGCAATGCCCGCAAAGCGGGCATTGCGAGTCGTTGCAGTCTTGCGAAGCAATGCCCGCGAAGCGGGCATTGCGAGTCGCTTCGCTAACAAAGCCAGGGCTGGCTACGAGCATGGCGCTGTAGTGTACACCGCTATGGTATACTACAGTCCCATGGCCATACGCTTTATACCTGACAGGCGTATGGCCATGGGACTGTAGTATACCATAGCGGTGTACACTACAGCCCCATGCTCTTAGCCACCCCCTCAGTTCGCCGCCCCTACCCCTAAGTCGCCACCCGCTAAGCCCCGACCACCTAACCCCCGACCCGCAGCATCCTAACCCCCCGCCGATACCCCCTAAGCCCCGCCGCCCGGCGCTGTAGTGTACACCGCTATGGTATACTACAGTCCCATGGCCATACGCTTTACACCTGACAGGCGTATGGCCATGGGACTGTAGTATACCATAGCGGTCTACCCCCTAAGCCACCGCCGCCCTCAGTGCACCGCCCCTACCCCTAGGTCGCCACCCGCTAAGCCCCGACCACCTGCGCCAACCCTACCCCTAAGTCGCCACCCCGCTAAGCCCCGACCACCTAACCCCCGACCCGCAGCATCCTAACCCCCCGCCGATACTCCCTAAGCCCCGCCGTCTACCCCCTAAGCCACCGCCGCCCTCAGTGCGCCGCCCCTACCCCTAAGTCGCCACCCCGCTAAGCCCCGAACACCTGCGCCGCCCCTACCCCTAAGTCGCCACCCCCGCTAAGCCCCGACAACCTAACCTCCGACCCGCAGCATCCTAACCCTTCGCCGATACCCCCTAAGCCCCTATCCCCTAAGCCGCGACCACCTAACCCCCCACCCGCAGCATCCTAAGCCCCCGCCGATACCCCCTAAGCCCCTATCCCCTAAGCCGCGACCACCTAACCCCCGACCCGCAGCATCCTAAGCCCCCGCCGTTTACCCCCTAAGCCACCGCCGCCCCGCAGCAGCCCCGACCACCTAACCCCCGACCCGCAGCATCCTAAGCCCCCGCCGATACCCCCTAAGCCCCTATCCCCTAAGCCGCGACCACCTAACCCCCGACCCGCAGCATCCTAAGCCCCCGCCGTTTACCCCCTAAGCCACCGCTGCCCCTAAGGCCCTACCCCCTAAGCCCCGCAGCAGCCCCTAAGCCCCTACCCCCTAAGCCCCGTAGCATCCTAGGCCCCCGCCGATACCCCCTAAGCCCCGCCGCCTATCCCCTAAGCCCCCGCCGTCCCCTAACCTAACGCCGCTGTCACCTAAGGCCCTACACCCGAAGCCCCCGCTGTCCCCTAACCTAACGCCCCCGTCGATCACTTACATCCCTTCAAGTCATCTGATCGTCCGTCCGTCCGATCCTCAACTCCTCCGTCCGGCCAGGCGTCCTCTTCCTCCGGCCCCGGGGGTCTTCTCTCTTATTTTCGCCATCTTCGCCTCTTCGTCCGGCCCCGGGGATCTTCCACCTCCGACGTCCTCTTCCTTCTCATTAAGATAGAATGGAAGAAAAATCCCCCATTCTACATCAATGAGATCTCAGGCCCTCTTCTGATTGGTCGAGGTATACTGCCCTCAGCCAATCAGAAGAGCCCCTCAAAACTGAGACGCAGTTCTCATTCAGGTCCGCCTTTTTTTTTACCCATTGACATACATTACCGTGTGTCGGCGATTTTATGGCCGCCCACCTGGTTCTATTTGTCGGCCCTAAAATCGCGGACACACCGCTAATGCATCTCTATGGGCAGTCAGCCCGATTTCGGATTGAACGCCGACCAATCAGAATTCGAGCTGACTGCCCATAGACATGCATTAGCGGTGTGTCCGCGATTTTAGGGCCGACAAATAGAACCAGGTGGCCGGCCATAAAATCGCCGACACACCGCTAATGTATGTCAATGGGGAAAAAAAAAGGCGGACCTGAATGAGAACTGCGTCTCACTCTGAGTTAAAAAAATAAATAAATTAAATAATAAAAATAATAATTTAAAAATAATTAAAAAATAATAAAAAAATAAATAAAAAATATTAAATAATTAAATAAAAATAATAATAAAAAAAAAAAAAAAATGCGGACCTGAATGAGAACTGTGTCTCACTCTCCCTTAAAAAAATAAATAAATTAAATAATAAAAAAAATAATTTAAAAATAATTAAAAAATAATAAAAAAATAAATAAAAAATATTAAATAATTAAATAAAAATAATAAAAAAAAAAAAAAAACTGCGGACCTGAATGAGAACTGTGTCTCACTCTCACTTAAAAAAATAAATAAATTAAATAATAAAAATAATAATTTAAAAATAATTAAAAAATAATAAAAAAATAAATAAAAAATATTAAATAATTCAATAAAAATAATAATAAAAAAAAAAAAAAAAAATGCGGACCTGAATGAGAACTGTGTCTCACTCTCACTTAAAAAAATAAATAAATTAAATAATAAAAATAATAATTTAAAAATAATTAAAAAATAATAAAAAAATAAATAAAAAATATTAAATAATTCAATAAAAATAATAATAAAAAAAAAAAAAAAAATGCGGACCTGAATGAGAACTGTGTCTCACTCTCACTTAAAAAAATAAATAAATTAAATAATAAAAATAATAATTTAAAAATAATTAAAAAATAATAAAAAAATAAATAAAAAATATTAAATAATTCAATAAAAATAATAATAAAAAAAAAAAAAATGCGGACCTGAATGAGAACTGTGTCTCACTCTCACTTAAAAAATAAAATAAATTAAATAATAAAAATAATAATTTAAAAATAATTAAAAAATAATAAAAAAATAAATAAAAAACATTAAATAATTCAATAAAAATAATAATAATAAAAAAAAAAAAATGCGGACCTGAATGAGAACTGTGTCTCACTCTCACTTAAAAAAATAAATAAATTAAATAATAAAAATAATAATTTAAAAATAATTAAAAAATAATAAAAAAATAAATAAAAAATATTAAATAATTCAATAAAAATAATAATAAAAAAAAAAAAAAAAATGCGGACCTGAATGAGAACTGTGTCTCACTCTCACTTAAAAAAATAAATAAATTTAATAAAAAAAATAATTTAAAAATAATTAAAAAATAATAAAAAAATAAATAAAAAATACTAAATAATTAAATAAAAATAATAATAACATAAATAAATGCTAATAATAATGCTATTAATGCTATTAATAATGTTATTAATGCTAATAATGCTATTATTAATGCTATTCATGCTAATAATAATGCTATTAATGCTATTAATAATGCTATTAATTCTATTAATGCTAATATTTATCTTATTAATGGTATTATTAATGCTATTAATGCTAATAATAATGCTATTAATGCTATTAATGCTAATAATAATGCTATTAATGCTATTAATAATGTTATTAATGCTATTATTCATGCTAATAATGCTATTATTAATGCTATTATTAATGCTATTAATGCTAATAATAATGCTATTAATGCTATTAATAATGTTATTAATGCTATTATTAATGCTAATAATGCTATTATTAATGCTATTTATGCTAATAATAATGCTATTAATGCTATTAATAATGCTATTAATGCTATTAATGCTAATATTTATCTTATTAATGGTATTATTAATGCTATTAATGCTAATAATAATGCTATTAATGCTATTAATGCTAATAATAATGCTATTAATGCTATTAATAATGTTATTAATGCTATTATTAATGCTAATAATGCTATTATTAATGCTATTAATGCTAATAATAATGCTATTAATGCTATTAATAATGTTATTAATGCTATTAATGCTAATATTTATCCTATTAATGGTATTATTAATGCTATTAATGCTAATAATAATGCTATTAATGCTATTAATAATGCTATTAATGCTATATAATTCTGCTATTAATGCTAATATTTATCCTATTAATGCTATTAATGCTAATATTTATCCTATTAATGCTATTAATGCTATTATTAATGCTAATAATGCTATTATTAATGCTATTCATGCTAATAATAATGCTATTAATGCTATTACTAATGTTATGAATGCTATTATATAATGCTAATAATGCTATTATTAATGCTATTAATGCTAATAATAATGTTATTAATGCTATTAATAATGCTATTAATGCTATTAATTATGCTATTAATGCTAATATTTATCCTACTAATGCTATTAATGCTAATAATAATGCTATTAATGCTATTAATAATGCTATTAATGCTATTAATGCTAATATTTATCCTATTAATGGCATTATTAATGCTATTAATGCTAATAATAATGCTATTAATGCTATTAATAATGTTATTAATGCTATTATTAATGCTAATAATGCCATTATTAATGCTATTAATGCTAATAATAATGCTATTAATGCTATTAATAATGCTATTAATGCTATTAATTAGGCTATTAATGCTATTAATGCTAATATTTATCCTATTAATGCTATTAATAATGCTATTAATGCTAATAGTAATGCTATTAATGCTATTAATAATGTTATTAATGCTAATAATGCTATTATTAATGCTATTAATGCTAATAATAATGCTATTAATGCTATTAATAATGTTATTAATGCTATTATTAATGCTAATAATGCTATTAATAATGCTATTAATGCTAATAATAATGCTATTAATGCTATTAATACTGTTATTAATGCTATTATTAATGCTAATAATGCCATTATTAATGCTATTAATGCTAATAATAATGCTATTAATGCTATTAATAATGCTATTAATGCTATTAATTAGGCTATTAATGCTATTAATGCTAATATTTATCCTATTAATGCTATTAATAATGCTATTAATGCTAATAATAATGCTATTAATGCTATTAATAATGTTATTAATGCTATTATTAATGCTAATAATGCTATTATTAATGCTATTAATGCTAATAATAATGCTATTAATGCTATTAATAATGTTATTAATGCTATTATTAATGCTAATAATGCTATTAATAATGCTATTAATGCTAATAATAATGCTATTAATGCTATTAATACTGTTATTAATGCTCATAATACTGCTAATAATGCTATTAATACTGCTATTACTGCTAATAATAATGCTATGGCTTATATTATTGCTATTGATGATGCGATTATTATTTAAAAATCTTTAAAAAAACAATAAACATATTTTAGATACCCGATGCATTTGCATCAGGCTAACAGCTATAACTACTATAATCAAATTAATGCACGTTCTAGAATCCCGATGCATTTGCATCGGGCTCACAGCTAGTATAGAATAATTCCCAATCATGGGACATAACAGTTGATACTTTAAAATTCTATGGAAAGAGAATGTGGAAGGAGCTAGAGGCGACACAGACATTCTGCTACAAGTTTTCCTGAAAGGCTGGAGGCACACTGTCATGCATCAAAGATGGAGCGTGTTTGGTGCATGACAGGGATGTGAGTGTAGTGCATGTTTTGTGTGAGTTGGGTGCGAGTGCGGTGCGTGTTGGCGTGTGTCCATGGCTGTATGCATGTGAGTGTGCTGTGAGTGTGCTGCGTGAGTGCATGTGTGCTGCATGTCAGTGTGATGCTGTCCGTGGTCCTGAAGCAACCTTCAGGTCCGCAGACAGCATTCACCGGTGAATTTAAACTCTATGGCTGTCAAAGCTGAGAAGTTTGAATTTGACAGTTTCCCGTTGCAGTAACCAATCATCTTTCACCGCTGTGATAGCAGCGGTGAAAGATGATTATTAAAAGCCCAGCTGCTGTGGTAATTTTGTAAATCGCGGGGTTTAGCTACATATTATCCCCATCTGCAGTCTCTGTGCGGCATGTCAGCACAGAGGCTGCAGATGCGGAATAAGCCGGTTTCTGCAGGGTTAACCTGTTGTTTGTGTGGTGCCAGCTTGTGTCCAGGGAGTGTCCACACTCCTTGGACACATGTTGACATCACACACTGGGTCTGCAGGGGTTAATAGATGCTTTAACTAAAAGCTGGGAATTGTCGGTAATCAGTACTTTACAGTAAATGCAGCCCAGCTCCTGAACTCAGGAGCTGGCCCTGGTACTGTAGGCTATTAACGTACATTGCCAGCCACCTGGCTTCTGTATCAGGAGCTGTCCCTGGTACTGTACGCTATTAGCGTACATTGCCAGCCGCCCGGCTCTGTACAGCACCAGGGACAGCTCCTGAGTTCAGTAGCCAGGTGGCATTTACAGTAAATTAATGATTACTGACAATTGCCGGCTTTTAGTTAAAGCATCTATTAAACCCTGCAGACCCAGTGTGTGACGTCTTCATGTGTCCAGGGAGTGTGGACACTCTCTGGACACAAGCTGGCACCACACAAACATCAAGTTAACCCTGCAGAAACCAGCTTATTAGCCGCATCTGCAGCCTCTGTGCTAACCATGCCGCACAGAGGCTGCAGAAGGGGTTAATATGCAGCTAAACCCAGTGATTTACAAAATGACTACAGCAGCTAGTTTTTAATAATCATCTTTCACTGCTGCTGTAACAGCGGTGAAAGATGATTGGTTACTGTACCAGGAAACCAGCAAATTCAAACTCCGCGGCTATGACAGACACGGAGTTTGAAGCCATTTTTAAAGAACACGCGTGCGACTGTCGCACAGCGTGCTGTATTGGTGTGAGTTTTACTCGCACCCAAATACTTTGAATGGTCACTTGCGCGAGGAAATTGCCTTCAATCGCAGCATGCTGTGATTAAAGTCGCATTTCCCCCGTAATGCGAGGAACTCGCTGCAATGTGACCAGTATCATTTAATAATACTTGTCCGAGTGCAATGCGAGTCTCTCTCACATTGCACTCGCGCGAGGCACACGGACAGTGTGCCTTCAGCCAGAGGAAGGTTACAGTTCTCCATAGAACCTCATGAGCACCAACTGTCATCTCCTATATCAGTAATTGGAAAATCTGTATTCACTAAAGACAAATATTACCATGAGCTGAGAATTCTGAGACTGAAAGATCAGTTCAGGAGGAGAAAGAAGAGGATTTCTCTAATAAGATGTATTACAAAGTTGCAACTTTCACATCTATTATTGTTCTATGACATAATAATCATGATGGTACCTTTACACACCGCTACCGAAAGGTAGAGACTGGCAGGTGTTGGAGACAATTGTACCATTTACCTTCAAAACACAGCGAGGTTGCGGCGTGTAATTCAGGTTGTACCGTCCTGTCTCTTTGGATACCTGTCTTTCAGCTGTGCTGAAGAACAAGCAGGTATAACCCCTTTGGTAGCGGAGTGTAATCGGGGCACAGGTACGGTATTTGAGTTACCTGGGGCGTGCTACAGCGTCATGTATACCACGCCCCATCAGCTATCATTGGTGGAGACTACTGTGTACCCATTGGCTGTCCCTGTACAGGGCGGCATATTTAACGAGATGACCAGTCACTACACATTTGCTATAGCTTAAACTATATATTATTTGCAAGAGTACACTGGAGCTAGCAGTTGGCACTTGAGCTGCTGCAGTAGTCTGAAGGCAGTACCGCGTATTTAATCGCCTTATTGTTGTTTAAATCAATTATTATTTATTTGTGAGACTATGCGCTAGCTCTTAAAATAATAAATAAATAAAACTATTCCTTCCACTTTCTTTACCCTTCCAGGGGATATTTATTAAAAATTATCTGTATAATTACAACTTATGTAATTTAGATGCCTACTTATATTTTTATTATTCAATACTAATTATAGCAAAAAACTAAACAGTATAGGTCCACCCACTGTGGTGCACAAGACGTAAGTGAGCCTGACGGTTTGACAATACAGCATTAACCACCGTACTCACGTGATTCAATGACGTGAATAGTGGCGAGTAGTCACGTAGCGCAGGAGTGCATGGAGCAGTGCACACGTACACTGAGGAATCCGGGAACGCCACGCAACCACATGACGGTATTGACCGAACAGCAGAAGCCCGGAGAAAGAGGGTGAACGCTGAAGCCACAGCACTTATTGGGAAAGCCTGCACCTAATTCATGAGGTAAACCCTTGCAGCCTATTACACATCTACTCAGCTAAGTGCTTGCACAAAAGTTAAATGTCATTATATTAGCCTGCACTACATAGAGGTGATTAATGATTATATACAGTGAGAAAAAGGTTAACTAAAGTAATTTTAGAGACACATTAGGGCAATAGTTCAACACCATGGTAATAGCACATTTTATGTAAAAAGACACCTTGCATCTAAGTAAGGTGGCCGTCACACGGTGCAATATCTTGAACGATATCGTTTAAGTGATCTGCTTTTTGATCGCTTAAGCGATATCGTTTGTGCATCGCTACGTGCGATCAAGCGATTTTACAATGTAAAATCGCTTGATCGTGACATCACAGATATGAGACCCGGAGCTCATATCAAGCGATAATCGCTTGATCAATCTGCTTCATCGTGGTGTGTGACACCACGATGAACGATCTCCCAGCGGCAGAGCCTATGCTGGGAGATGGTAACTATGGTACACGTCGGGTTACTAAGCGCCGCGCGGCGCCTAGTAACCCGATGTGTACCATAGTTACCAGCGATCTCGCTGCTCCACATCGCTGGTGAGTCTGTCTGTGTGACAGCTCACCAGCGATGTGAGCGATATCGTTAGCGATCGCGCGTGCACGTGATCGCTTACAATATCGCTCACGATATTGTAGCTTGTGACGGCCGCCTAAAGGTGACACCCATACTATTGAAGTTTAATTACAACTTAATTTATTTCTACACAGAACGTAATTTTTAGGACAACAAACAAGTACATTATAAGGCCAATAGGAAGTAGACGGCACATCCCTGAAAGATATATTAACTTCTGGACACCTAAAACATACTCCTAGGAAATGAGTAAGTGAATAGTTCATTCCCTTTTTTTTTTTTTCTCTCCTCTCGTTCAGCATGAAGTTTGAGGGCCCCAATTTATTACCTAATATATGTTGATTTCACCAGCAGATACCAAAATAGACAGGCATTTTCCTGTGGATGAATTACAAGCTTTATAACCAACCAACCTTTTTATATACACCAAAGGGAACAAGTAAGTCATATGCACTATTTGAAGATATATATTAGGATACAGGACTAGAACCCATAATAGACCATAAAGACTACATTTTTCTAATTATATTGCGTTAATAGATACCCCAACTGGAAGTCTGCCACCCATAACCATCATCATTAGGAGGAACAGATAACAAGCACTTCAATATTTAGAGGTAAGAATGAAAATAGTATTAAGCAGAATAGAAAGATATATACTCCTAAAGGGAGAGTAACAATACTTTGTTATTTTTATTAGAACACAGATAACCGGAGGATAATAGCCACACACCACAACTAGAATTAAAATCCAGAGATACTCCTCTGAAAAGGATAATGGAGAAGAAATAAAGATAGCTGTCGAATATCAGTAATAGGAGAAGAAGAACCAATCCATTAATAGACCCTAATGTTGTAGTGGATACTGAATAATAAGATATTTACAAATGTTGTGAATACTAATCATAGGGTTTTTTTTACGTTTTAATTTAAAATTTTTAATTATTGATATATCAGTTTTTACTTTGATTGTTTATAGATATTTTAGTTTTTTGCTATAATTAGTATTGAATAATAAAAATATAAGTAGGCATCTAAATTACATAAGTTGTAATTATACAGATAATTTTTAATAAATATCCCCTAGAAGGGTAAAGAAAGTGGAAGGAATAGTTTTATTTATTTATTATTTTAAGAGCTAACGCATAGTCTCACAAATAAATAACATTTGCTATAGCGTCATGTATAAGCCAGCCTCCCTGCGCTGGCTGGCCAATCATGATGTCATTGCATTGCCCAATCACCGTATGAGCGCCACGTAGTACACAACTCTGTCACGCCTAGGTAGTTACGGCGCACAATATGTACGCCCAGATTCCCTTGTGGTGGCGGCGTGTAAATCAGGGAAGGTGCTCCACAGAAGGTAACCTGCGGCACCCGTCGGCACTTCCAGGGAACGAAAATACCTTCTGTGGAGAACCTTGTGGAGGCGTGTAATTGCGGTATCAGGTACTGTTAGCAACCGTTGAAAACGCGCGCGTGCACGTGCGGTGCCTACCTGTTGCTACCTTCGGTAGCGGCGTGTAAAGGTACCATAATAGATATACTAATATTAAAAAATAATGATTATCCTGTAAGCAATTATGGCAATATACTATTACTATACTCATGAAAAGTTTATAGCAAATTGTAACATAAGTCATGTTTTTTTCTCTGCTTTTTGGCCGTAGTCCAGAAAGTGAGGTTACAACCTGACACAGGGCGACATAACACACACCGCCTCATCCACCTTTTCTCCAGATATTAAGGTGGAATCATTATACAAAGAGCTTGTAAATCAGTAATCGGGAAATGCCTTCTGACATACTTACCTGAGCACAGACTATAGATAAATTATCACAGGGTGATTACACCTAATAAACCTCTCACCCACTAGGTGTCGATTACATAAATCATTTCCTATGATGGAGGGTCCCCTTTAGGCACCAGGGATCGGGTACGACATTTCCACCTTGCTTAATTCACATTTAAACTAGCAATGACCTAAGGGTCTTTTCACATCAGCATTTTTCGCTGATCGCAGCAGTTGCGGTGAAAAAACCGCAACTGCCGCGATTACCGCATAACGGCCGCACTTGCAGTTCACTTGCGGCAAGCCCCATACAATGTCTATGGGGCTTGCGGTAAGTGTGCGGCAGGTGCGGCAAGGGCGGTTTCAGCACTTGCGGCAGGTGCGGCCGCGAAAAAAACTAGTCCCTGCAAAAATTATTAAGTGCGCACAAGTAGTCGCACAAGTAGGTGGCGTACGTGCTATTTGCAGCTAGGAGAGCAGCAATGCACTGGTCTGCCACAGAGAAAAGAAAACTGAAGGGGTTATTATGACCCAAAATCTATCAGGTGCAAAAAAATAGGAAATAGTACCTCAGCTAAGCCTCTGACTTCAGCTATTAGGACAGCTGAGTGAGTAAGCTCAGCTATGAGGTCGGTCCTGTGAGCACTGTAAGGCTGCACCTCCCTGCCTGCCTGCCTGCCTACAGTCCTCTACACAGTACTCCTCTATCCTCCTGGTAGCTCTCAGAAGAGCTGTTTGGGTTAAATATAAGGAATTTTTAACACTGACACTCCCTATGATCTGCTCCAGCATCTACCTCACCCTGCACTAGGTCAGATCTCACAGGAATGTGGAGGAAATGGCGGTGGCAAGGCTTATATACAGCCTCGCCTCTCATACATGACATAGGCATCATGATGGACAGAAGCCAATCATAGTCCTGCCACAACCAACATGGCTGTGGCATTACTGAATATGATTGGCTTGTCCATCTTCACAAGTTTTCTGACCTAACACGCTAGGCTGTCTAGGAAGCTTTGTCGGAACATAACAGATTCTGTATTCGCGAGTCCCGAATACAGTATACAGGACTCGGATTCGTAGACGCGCTCAGACTCGCTGCTGACAGCGGGTATCCGTGAAGCGGTGCGATTGTTTAAACGATTTGGGGAGATTCAAGCTACATAGCGATGTGATATAGCGAGTCTAGCGAGTGAGAAAAAGTAAACTCTGACAAAACTAGGATTGCCATTGACTTGCATTGGACTTGTTACTGTGCGAGTAATCGCTGGGAAACTCGCAGAGTAACGAGTCCTGCGAGTCCCTTACTACTCGCCGAGTAACGAGTCCTAGCGAGTAGACTCGCCCATCCCTAGTCCCGAGACTTTATAGTTTATTCTTTTATTTTCCATTTTTAAGCGACCACCAGGGCCACGGCCCCTGGCAGGCCACCAGTGACATCCCCTTAAAGTAATCGCCCAGGCACTGAGTCCCCACGGCCTTGGGGTGGGTCAGCTATCTTGCAATCATGAATAGGATCGAACCAGCCCATACTTAACGGGTACTGTGTGCCTTACGACCTTTGAAACTCGGCCCAAAAGAACTCAAAACTGTGAATACACGGTACAAAGAACTGTTTCCCGTCATTTCCAGGAAACCCCATAATGGCGGCTTGAAAATGTAAGAGACAATGTGTTGGCCCAGGGGTGTAACTTGGCCCCTTACCATGAGAGGGCCATACCAGAGGCGCAAAACTGTTTGCCTGCCCCGATTGCCACCAAACAATCAAGGAGGCAGGCCAGAGACTAAACTACCCCTGACGGAAACTAAAAATGGCATCAGGGGCAGAGCTACACAACGGAGGTCCAGCAACCAGGAGCTGGAACCGGGAGCAACAGACCTGCCCACGGTTGAGCACCCGGTTACCAGACAGGATCCGCCAGTTGAACCGCAGCCTGTCACCTGCGCAGAAGTCGGGCCAGAGCCAGATGACCTTGAGGCCCTACCTGATGACAGCGTCAGCGAGACCAGAGCGGAGCCGAGGAAGCTGAGGAACCGTCCAGCCAGCCAAGCTCCGAAGAGGAGGGTGACCGGAAAGGCAACATTAAGGAAGTGAAACAAGTGCATTGTGTCAACTACTGATTATGTTGGCACGAGTAAGTGATGTAATACTGCAGAGGAGGCCTACTGAGGATTCTCATGTGGGCCAGTTTGAGCCGGTATATGTCATTTGTCTACAGTACATTTAATAAAGTTAGTTTAATTTATCAAAAAAAGCAGCAAAATGATCCAAGATGGCCACGGTCCAGGAAAGTCGCATATGAAGGGCTCCCACCATCCTGCCTACAATCCATGGTATCCAGGAGCTCCAGGGCAGTGAATCGCCTCACCATCCATCCCATCTTTAAGAGGCATCATCCCTGCACCTATCACCGGGCATCTCGCACCCATGAGTGACTGGGAGACCATTGGCTGCGGCTCTGAAGGTACTTCCCCTCCCCCTGCTTGAACTTCGCAGTGCCTGCTCCAGAGTCGCAGGTTCCCAGCATCCATCAGCTGCCTGAGAGGTCCACAGCAGGCGGAGGGTTAAACCCAGGAGTGCCCCCTACACCTATAGTAGTCTGTACCTCAGAGACCCGGGTGCCAGTCACGGAGCATGCACTTCTGGTACAGCCCCCGATCTCATTTAACGGCTCCTGGAGCAGAGGCGACCCTCCACGCAGTGGGTCCAGCGGTGCACATATCGAGCCCACTGGGACGGGGTACTCGGTACCGGACCGGGTTTGCTACTGGGGAAGTCACGGGTGGTCCTGGTCCGGACCGTGCCCCGGGCCTGGCAAATAAAAGGGGATATTTACAGGGGATTGTCAGCCGTGACGCCACCCACTGTGTGCGGCCAGTAGTGGGGCCGCCGCTGCTGCAGAACCTCCGGGGATGATGTAATAGCAGCGTAGATGGTATAGTTCCCGTGGACAGAACTGTGTTCCCCGGGGCAGTGATGATTAAAGTCTATTGTGTAGTGTGCAGGCCTGGTGCTGAATGCAATTCACTTACTGTCCAGATGCTGCAGAAATCCTTCCCCGGTGCTGGAGCTGGCAAGCTGTGGCTCTGCAGGTGGAGGGTTGTTATAATCCTGTATGGAGGGAATAGTACGCAGGCAGAGACAGACAAGAGAGATGTATTCAGGGTTCTCCGTGTTTACTTCTCAAGTTCTCAAGTTCCAGTTACAGTTCAGTACAGTTCTTACAAGTCTCAGGTCAAGTCTCAGTACACGGGCTCACTCTCCCCTCCGGGTTCCCTTTACTCTCTGCAGCCAGGTCTCTCTCTCTGTGACCCCTCCGTCTCTGTGTCCTTTCCAGGCTGTTAACGTTCTCTGTGTTCACTTGGTTGTGTGTGACTCCGGACAGTATGGCGGTGACTCGGGCCCCTGTGGGTTTTCCTGTTTGTCACTGAGCTGCCTGTCCTTTGGGGTAGGGACCCTAGCGTGTAGCTGTGGTCCCCTGTCGGTTGTCTGGGGATGCTGGGTGAAACTACGGTCCCCTCTAGAGCCGACACTCTACACAGCCTAGCCTCCAGCAGTCCTCCCGTGTAAGCTCTACCAGGCTCTCTCTACTGTGTCTTCCAGTGTCATAGGAGGGCTACTCCGCCTGCAGTCTGTCGTCTCGGCTGTAGTTCTAGGGCCCGGGTATCACCGTCCCTCTCTTCCCTTCACACTCCTGGGGTACTGGCTTCGGATGGGCTTTCTATCTGCGGCTCACACTGGCTCTGTTCAGATTCTGCGCTCCTACACCCCACTTTGCCAGGATGTGTGATTCCTTCTTTCCTTCTCAGCTTAACTCGGCCTACTGCTGTCTCTCGGCCTGTGCCGTGCTCCTCAGCCTGCTGCTGGTCTGTGTCTTTGCTGCTCTGCACCCAGGGCCTACTGACTCCTTCCTCCTCCCCTTCACTATTTCTACTGTCTGTCACCTGACTACGTGTGTGCCCAATCCACTTCTCTAAACCCACCACCCCTCGCCTGCATAGAGTTCCTAGGCTCCGGGTTGGGTGCTGCCCTCTACTGTACGTGGGTTGTGTGGGCAGTGAGGGTGTTGGTGTGCAACTGTCGTCCTACCTGCCTGGCTGCAGTTCCCTTTGTGGCCTCCTGGACGCAGGGGCGCCACACACATAATATTTACTACATCAAGTCTCGGTAACTCACTGAAGCAGACACAGAAACGACAGGCTTCAGCAACCGTGGACAGGGCCATCTGCCCCACTGTACCTGTGTCTGGCCCACAAGGGTCTGGGGTACTCAGGTCTCATGCACTTGGGTACGGTGGATGTCAAGGGTGGTCGGTGCCCAAGCCTGTGCCCTTGCGGTGACAACAAAAAGGGGTATTTACAGGGATAATAGTTTATAGGTGATTGTCGTGACGCCACCTGTAGATCCGGTGATGGCATCGGCGCTGCTGAGGACTCCGGGGCGATGGGCGGCAGCAAGGTGTTGTGGCTCCCTACAGGTGGAGCAGGATCCCCGGGGCTGTAAGGGTGTAATGGTGGAGTAGGGCAGCGCAGTTGTTGCGGTGTGGGACTGGAATGGTGCAGCGCAGTCTCTGCTTTGCAATGCAGAATTGCCTCCGTTCACCAAGAAACACAGTCACTTGTTCACTCTGTACGGGTACTTTACTCCGGTAATCTGAAGCTTACAGGTGTATGCAGTTGTTACAGCTAGGGTAGTGGACCGGGTGGTACTGGCAGAAGGCAATGTCCCTCTGAAGCTCCTGTGATGTTCCTTCTTTATCTCTCTCTCTGTCCTACCTCTGCGCTCTCCTTCTTCCTCGCTCTGCCCTGCACGAATCCCGCTTGTTTTGAACCAGACCTGCTGAGTGATATGAGGATCCCTTTTCTCTTCGTAGGAGCGCTGGATCGTGCTCCTATGAAGCTTTCAGCCATGCCGGCTCAGGGATTGTCCTCTGCACCACTTCGGAGCCGGTACCCCCGTTTTGGACTGGGCCAGGTTATTCGGTTACCCTGTATCCGACCCTCTCAGTCTGGGCCACCAGGTTGAGGTGCCCTCCCCGTTACTTCTCCTTCTCTCTGTTTTGTTCCTACTAACTCACTGACTGTTTCCCGCTCTTTCCCCACTCTCATTATAACCTAGCTCTCCTCCAACCAGGATCGGTTACCCTAATAACGGGATTTCTGATTGGTCCCCTATCACTAGGTGTGATTGTGGAGCTTCAGGCTTCCATTACCCCCTACCAGGACAAAGCATACTGCACCTTCTGTTAGGGGTGCAGTACCCTTTTGTAGCGCGCTGACCAGCGGGGCGCTACACCTGTATGATTTCATTGTCGTCAATTTATGTTCTTGTCCTCGTCTGCCCTTACATATGTAAACCGCCATGGAACCTAATGGCGCTATCTAAATTAATAATAAGAAGTGATAAGCTCCAGAGCGGCTTGTAATCACCCTGAGACACAGTGCAGGTTACTCTCACTCTGGCACAGTGTGGCTATTAAGATCTGGCTGCAATTGTTTGCTGGTATAATCCTCCCAGTATTGACACAATAAGGCACTAAAAATGCTTCTACTTAACTGCATTTAAATTGACAAATCTCCCCTCTGAAGATGGGCAGTTTGATGTTTTAGGGTGTGTGCACACGATCAGTATACACAGCGTCTTGCCACTGCGTCCAAAATGCTGCGTAGTACGGTATAAGCATAGTGGATGGGATTTCAAGAAATCCCATCCTCACTATGCTTAACCCGACTGCAGCGATCTGACAGCTGTGGTGCGGGTTGCCAGCAGTCTGCTCCTCGGCAACAAATTTATTTCATGCTGCGGAGTCGGAAGAGGCTGCCATCGGGTGACTGCAGGGAGAAGCCGCCCCGCACCCGCCGCACACTGTGAGTACAAGGCGGCTGCGGTCTCCCTGCTTCACTCAGGTCCGGAGGAGCTGCGTCCATGACCGTGAGCATATACCCTCAGAAGTTTGGTGGCGTTTGGTGTGAGGCTGCCACCTGCTGTCGTTCTAAGGAACTTCCTGTGCTCTATAAATTAAAGGAGGGATTGAGGTTGTAGGCACACGCACTATCCCTATACTGGCACCCCTGAATGGTCACAGCAAGGGACTTTACACATACTGGGAACGCTGTGCCAAGGCCCAAACTGCACGACTACTACCCCCACCAGGCACAAATCACACGTTACCCCGCCCTGCACTGTGACACAACTGTACCATCATTTACTCTGTTTCTGCAGTGGCCATAAGTTAAATTCAATCTGTTTTTAATGTGACCTTCCCTGTACACTCCGGATACCACTGCTGAGTAGCACTCAGTGCTCTTTTTTATGCTTAGACGCCTCTCTTAGGGGCTCATCCTTTAGACTGCTGTTACCAGTCAAACTAGGGACCCTTCTCAGCCTGTTCACCTTTATGATCTTCTGAGTAGTTCGTATTCTTCAAACCATTGTGGATCTCCTCAAGTTCGATTCTCCATGATGTTCTATTTGAACTAGTTATGTACCGTATATACTCGCGTATAAGCCGAGTTTTTCAGCCCAAAAATTGAGCTGAAAAGTCCCCACCTCGGCTTATAGGCGAGTCATCGGTATACAGGCCCCCCCCCATGGGTATACAGGGCCCCCCCTTGCTGCCTTAAACCTGTAAAGTAATAGATCATTATACTTATCCCCGACACTGCCGCTCTCTGACACTGCGCGCTCCTCCGGCTTCATCCAGCTTCCTCCTCCAGTGGGCGCAGGCAATGACGTCATTGTCTGTGCGCCGGAGGAGGAAGCCGGAAGAAGCCAGATGAAGTCGGAGGAGCGCGCGGTGTCAGAGACCGGCGGCGGCGACAGGACAGGGATAAGTATAATGATCTATTACTTTACAGGTTGAGGCAGCAAGGGTTGGCCCTGTATACCTATGGGGGGGGGCGCCTGTATACCACTGGGGCTGCTGCTGTATACACCACTGGGGCTGCTGCTGTATACACCACTGGGGCTGCTGCTGTATACACCACTGGGGCTGCTGCTATATACACCACTGGGGCTGCTGCTGTATATACCACTGGGGCTGCTGCTGTATACACCACTGGGCTGCTGCTGTATATACCACTGGGGCTGCTGCTGTATACACCACTGGGGCTGCTGCTATATATACCACTGGGGCTGCTGCTGTATATACCACTGGGGCTGCTGCTGTATACACCACTGGGGCTGCTGCTGTATATACCACTGGGGCTGCTGCTGTATATACCACTGGGGCTGCTGCTGTATACACCACTGGGGCTGCTGCTGTATACACCACTGGGGCTGCTGCTGTATATACCACTGGGGCTGCTGCTGTATATACCACTGTGGCTGCTGCTGTATATACCACTGGGGAGGCTGCTGTAACACTGCTGGGGCTGCTGTATATACCACTGGGGAGGTTGCTGTATATACCTCTGGGGAGGCTGCTGTATACCACACTGCTGGGGCTGTATACCTGTGCTGGGGTCCACCCTCGGCTTATACACGAGTCAATAGGTAGGTACTTACACTAAGCCCTCGACTGAGGACGTCTCCCATCTCCTTACCAGTGCATTCCTATTCATTTTCTATTCCTCTTCATCAACATGGAAAAATGTGTAAATCCCAGTGGCTACAAGGATACTAAAACTAGGGCCACCAAATCTTCTCCTGAATCACCGGATCCTAACTCTGTTATGTCTAAAGAATCCTTGCAGATCAATGCTGACATTATCACAAAACAACTTATGCCAAAAATAGATGCAGTTGTTACAGCTAGAGTAGTGGACCGGGTGGTACTGGCAGTAGGCAATGTCCCTCTGAAGCTCCAGTGATGTTCCTTCTTTATCTCTCTCTCTGTCCTACCTCTGCGCTCTCCTTCTTCCTCGCTCTGCTCTGCCATAATGATGGCGTTAACGATGGCGTTAACGACTTCGCCTATTCACAACAGTGAACAAGTATCATTCGCTGGGTTGTGCAAACGATAGCAGCTCACTACATCATTGGTGCGTCGTTCACGATATCTAGACGTTTGACATCTCACCAACGATGTCAAAAAGGTGTCCTAACCACCGCGCTCCTGTGAGATCGTTGGTGAGATCTTAAAGGGAACCTGACCCCTCCAAATCACCCCCAACCCTATGAATACCTGTGTCTGCACCCTGAGACATCATTTCTAGTGGTCCTTTTGTGTAAAAAATGAGTGGGGTAACATTGCCAAAAAGACCTTTATCCACTTACATTTCAAGAAAAACACACATTTGCGTTTTGGCGATTTATCATTGCTGCAAAAAAGTTGTCATGTGCATGAGATTTCTGAAATGTCATAGCTTTGGCTGGTGGTACTCTAACTCTAATTTGCATTAAAGTATTAAAAAAAAAGCGGTAAAATGGAATGTGTGAACATAGTTTACAACTTCATACTGAGCTGGGCTCTTTAAGTATTATTGCTCTACCACACTAACCAAGAACCTCCAGGTCAATAAGTCACTTCAGATGGTCAAGCCCCAAACCAACCCCTTCACTGGGCTTACTGGCACTCCCAAGCGCCAACCACTTCTATCAGTGTTGTGGTACAAAGCACACTCCATCTTCAGCGGTTGACTCTGATGGTGGTGCCTCTTCTTTTAAAGAACCAGTCATTGCTGCTTTCACCTTTTGTGACAGTGCATGGCACCATAATTGTGTATTGAGCGATTACCGAGACCCACCCACCGGTTCTCCCCACTGCGCAATGATCAATGCAGACACATGGGGTATCTTTCCCAACTTTATTGAGGGTAAATACATAACACCACTCATATGTAATTGAAAACAGGGGCTGGATTGTTTTGGCCACAGCTCAAACCGTAGACACAAATTCGCCTTGTAAAACTATCGCGGCAGGTTGGCTCTCACCAGCGCCCTCATCCACCAGCTGCGACTTAATAATGCAAAGTAGCCAAACATTAGGGAGGGTGGGCGATGCTCACCCTGTGAGCAGTATGGTAAAGAGGAAGAAGATGGGTTTGGGGCAAAGCTTATAAGGCCCGGGGGAGGGCCTGCAGAGTGACGAGGAGAGGGGGCAGTGCCCATTACTTGCCGGGGAGGAGCAGGGGTTGCTTTAGTAGGGCTCGGCAGTCAGGTGCAGTAGACAGCATCCGCAGCCGCAGTGCCCTACACATGCTAGCTCCAGCAGCATATGTGGCACCCTGGCACCTGTTGGGCACCACAGAAATCCTTAGGTACAAATGGAGTAAGTAACAGCACAGCAAAACCCACAAACACAAACAACACTTAGAACACCTGGTTTCACCCCGAGCCTCTAGGGGGAGCTACACTGGTGACTTCTAACCAGTTCCCCCTATAAAAAGAGTCTTGGAGGGAGAAACTTCAGAGTGTGGTAGACGCTACAAGAGCTGCCTGCCTGTGTGAAACCTCCACCTTATGAGGAACACACTAGGCCCTGCTAGCCTGTTAGCCAGTGGAGATCCCCGCAATTGGGATAATAGGAAGAAGGAGATCACCTCTCAGGAATACAGAGTTAACCCAACTCTTTCCAAACCATCCGGTTACTGGAACCGAAGCTGTGGAAGCTACAAAGCCCTCACAGAGAACCAGCTACATCCAACAGGAGGTTTAGCCACCTGTTCCACCTGATGCACCTACCCACGAGAGCCCAGGGAAGAGTACTGATCCTGCTCAGACCCTTTTACAGTGCCCTCAGTGCTGATAACCAGGTGAAGCAAGTTCCATTGAACACCCTGCCCGGTCCGGCTGGATTCCACATCCACCCGACCTTAGCACCAGAAGTAGAGAAAGGAAGCCTAACACTGCTTGCTGTGAAACTCCATAAGTGCCAACTTCACTATCCCGGTCCGAGTGTACCTGCCTACCAACCAGTAAAGGTACCTAAAAGAGACTTTGTGTGGTTGTGCATTACTCCTGGATTCAGCGCAGCGTCCCGCAGCTGCCTCACAACATCTTGCGCAGCTCCCGGCTCCGGGGATTCCCGCTCATCCTGTGGGGAGCGTTCCATCTCGCTGTGTACCATCCCCCGGAGACCCGAACAGCGCTGGTAAAGTTACCAGAACACCCGCAGGTGGCGTCACGAAGACAAATCACCCCACTGTTCCGCCATTCCCCTATTGATCTGGACCACCGGGCCTACACCACCGCAGGCGCGGTTCCGTGACTGGAGGAGAAACAACGCCCGCTACGTGTATTCCCCGGCTACGGTGAGTCAGAATTTGGCGTCACGAACAGGATTTCGAGCAGGCCCGTTATCACGGGTATTGTGTGCTATTTATTGACTGTAAATATTGAACTGTACATTTGGTCCGCCATTGCTGCGCGAAAAGGCGGGAAAAGAAGGGGCGTGACTGTGCAGAGGGCGCGAAGATTGGCCCCACCCCCACGCTCTGACGACTTCCTCCGTACGCAGCAGGAACCGGAAACTCCCGTGGTGCCTCACTCCTCACCGCGAGGCCGACACTTCCGTTTGCAACCGAGGGAAAGGCTACGCTTAACTAAGGGGGAGCGACCATGAGTAACCCGGCTCCCGATCACGCGGTACCCCCGCTAGACCAAGCGGCACCTCAAAATATACCTCTTGATGGACAGCAACAAGTCGGCGGTATGCTACCACAACCCGCTCCGATTATGCCGATGTCTCTACCCTACGTTCCTAGTGCGACCTGGTTACCCAAATACAGCGGTGTACCCAGCACCTTGGAGAACTTCCAGAGGAAGATATGCCAAGCCCTGGACATGTACCCGATGACCGGTAAGCAAAGAGCTTCAGTTATTATGGGACAGTTAACCGGTGCAGCCGAACTGCAGAGCCGCAGCTGGCCTGTAGAAGTTCAGGAATCTGTGGAGCAGATATTCGCTAGATTAACCCGGGTCTTTGAGTGCCATACCGAAGCTGGACTAAGACTGTCATTCTATCGTTGTAACCAAGGGGCACAAGAAACTGTCCTTGATTATTCACTGCGCTTGCATGAAGCATATAGACTGTTAAAACAAGTCGATCCTGACAGTGCTCGAGATGAGAACAAAGCGTTAATTGGACAATTTATTGTGGGCCTTAAACTATCTGAGGATAGGAAGCAAGCAAGCTGGTGGTCCATACAGAACCCAGGCGCAGAGTTTGACACATTGAGAGACTTAACAGTCTGGGGACAGCGACTCGCTGAAGTACCTGATCCCGCTTCACCGCAGCAGCAGCAGTACGCTGACACCCCTTCCGTGCCGGCAGCAACATCTCCAATCCCTGCGATTCAGTCCAGTGCACAGACTGTGACACCTGACCGGTTTGATCAACTGTGTGCTAATGTCGAGCAGCTGATGAAGGACGTGGCCAAGCTACAAGCTGGGAGAAGACCCAAGACAGATGCAAGGCCATCGGACAAGATTCTACTCGCCGACAGTCCAGACGACGTCCCGTGGATGAGGAGAAAGACACAGCCGTCGCGAGGAAAACCTGCAGACCGCCGCAGTCCTGACAGACGCCGCAACAGTCAGCAGAACGACTTAGGAGGACGCAACGTGCAATCCCGTCCTTTAAACGAGCGACCCCTGGGCGAGAAGGGCCAACCCCAGGAGTAGACTGTGCAGGCCCTACGTCCAGCTGGGAACACAAGTATGTGGGAGACTGTCCATACTTACCAATCGTCATCGATGGCATCACTATCTCCGCCTTGATAGACACTGGATCCCAGGTGGCATCCATCCCCAGTACCCTTTACAAGCAGTTCTGGCCAGATGTTAAGCTAGAACCCCCAAATCCCGAGATGAACCTTGAAGCCACTAATGGTATTCCGGTTACCATAGAGGGACAGTGGGAAGCTACAGTAAAGGTGGGGAGGGTGCAATTGAAAAACCAGGGTATCTTAGTGGTCCAGGATAAGCCTAACCACAAGGATCCATATGTCATATTGGGTACCAATGTCATGATCAAATGCCTCGATGAAGTGTTGTTTTTGCTCCAACAGAGTGCTGAAGCCGGTAAACCCAGAGAAAAGAGGGCTATCCAAAAGCAGATCAGAGCTCTGGTGTATCAACAACAGGTAACCTTGTCAAATGGTGAGATTGGCAGAGTAAGGGTCACAGATCCCATTCCAATTGTGGTACCACCCAGAAGTGAAATGATGATCTGGTGTCGAGCAGCCATAGGCCTCAGAGGGCAGGACTACCAAGCTGTAGTAGAACCTGTAATGTCCGACAGTAGTCCTACGCTCTTGACAGCCAGAGAGTTAGTTGATGTAAGAAAGGGGAGAGTCCCCGTACGCATATTGAATTATGGTGATGACGAAGTCAGACTACCAAGATATGCAACTGTTGCTAAATTGTACCAAGTAAAAGATGATGCTGTGATTGATGTAAAATCCTCAAACCAAACAGTCACTGATGAACCCCCTCACTCCAAAGATCAGTTAGAGAAATGGTGTCAAGAACTCAGTGTAGGGACTGACAATACACCCTCTCACCAGAAAAATGGAGTATACCGGGTAGTTCGGGAGTATGAGCAAGTGTTCAGCAAACACCCACTTGACTTTGGGAGGATTAAAGGGATACAACATCATATCCCCACAAACAACCATGCACCTATCAAAGAAAGGTACAGGCCTATACCACCCACTCACTACCAAAAAGCAAAAGAGATGCTTCAGGACATGAAGAATGCAGGAGTCATTAGGGATAGCTGTAGTCCCTGGGCCGCACCACTAGTCCTGGTTAAAAAGAAAGATGGTAGTATGAGGATGTGTGTAGATTATAGGCAAATCAACAAAGTCACACACAAGGATGCATACCCGTTACCCCGCATAGAGGAGTCACTAGCTGCACTCAAATCTGCCAATTACTTCTCCACATTAGATCTTACTAGTGGGTACTGGCAGGTTGCCGTTGCAGAGGAGGATCGTGAGAAGACAGCCTTCACTACTCCCATGGGCTTATGCGAGTTCAACAGTATGCCATTCGGTTTGTGTAATGCCCCAGGAACATTCCAGAGACTTATGGAGTGTTGTTTGGGCCACAAGAACTTTGAGACTGTCTTGTTATACCTTGATGATGTCATTGTCTACTCTCAGACCTATGAAGATCACCTCCAACACCTGATGAAGTGTTCGAGTCACTGTCCAAGTACGGGATGAAACTGAAACCGTCCAAGTGCCACCTGCTGAAACCCAAGGTCCAATACCTAGGACATGTGGTCAGTGCCGAAGGCGTAGCACCGGATCCGGATAAGGTCACCGTCATCAAGGACTGGCCAGCACCCATCAACCACAAGGAGGTACGTCAATTCTTAGGACTGGTCGGGTACTACCGACGATTCATCAAAGGCTACACCAAGATAGCCGCACCTATGCAAGATCTCTTAGTAGGTCAATCTAAAAACGGCAAGATCAGGGGACCCCCGTTCCACTGGGGCCCAGAACAGGACAAATCCTTCCAAACGTTAAAAGATGCTTTAACTGGAGAAGAAATCCTGGCCTACCCTGACTACAATCTACCGTTTCTGTTGTACACTGACGCAAGTAATGAAGGTTTAGGAGCAGTCCTATCTCAACGTCAGCAGGGCAAGGAGAAGGTGATAGCCTACGCAAGCAGAAAGCTCCGTCCCACCGAGAGGAACCCGGAAAACTACAGCTCCTTCAAGCTGGAGTTCCTGGCCCTGGTCTGGGCGATCACAGAGCGTTTCAAGCATTACCTGGCCTCCGTCCCGTTCACAGCTTTCACAGACAACAATCCTCTAACACACTTAGAGACTGCAAAGCTGGGAGCCCTAGAACAGCGTTGGGTAGCAAGACTCGCTAACTACGACTTCACTGTAAAGTACCGGGCAGGTCACAAGAACGGCAATGCTGATGCCCTGTCCCGAATGCCCCACCTTCCTGAAGAGGGAGAAGACATAGATGACCTAGAAGAGATTGAACTACCTGCTTTCCACCGTTCCGGTACAGCAACATGTCATCAGAGAAACCAGACACGTGTAGAGAGGACCGTGAACCCGTTACCTCACCATGACTGGAAGGAGGCTCAAGCCAACGACCCAGATGTCAGCCTGGTAAGGGATCTCATCACTCAAGAACACGCCAATATGGACTCTGATGCCTCACCAACTGCTAAACGCCTGTGGAAGGAGAAAGGGAGGTTGTTCGTCTACCAAGGTAAACTATGCAGAAGATACCTCAACCCGAGAACCCATGAACTCATCTGGCAGATTGTAGTTCCCAAGACTGAAGTCCAGATGATCCTTGAAGCATACCATGATGATGCAGGACACTTTGGATGGAAGAAGCTGGAAAGACTCCTGAAGGATCGGTTCTACTGGGTCGGTATGAGAGGTTCCATTGACAAATGGTGTAAAAACTGTGGACCATGTCACCTTCGAAGAAAAGACCATCTAACTCAGAAAGCTCCGTTGCAACCAATTGTTACCACCAAACCTCTTGAAATAGTTGCTCTCGACCACGTGAAGCTTACCCCAAGTCGGACCGGGTACACCTACGCTCTCACCATCGTCGATCACTACTCAAGATTCCTGGTAGTCGTTCCAGTTAAGGATTTAACTGCTGAGGTAGCAGCAAAAGCGTTCCAGAGTTACTTCTGTCGCCCCCATGGGTATCCAGACCAGGTCTTAACTGACCAAGGGCCAGCCTTCGAATCAGCTCTGTTCCAAGAATTCTTAGGGCTGTATGGGTGTAAGAAAATCCGCACCACACCTTATCATCCTCAGACGAACGGTTTATGTGAGAAGATGAACCACATAGTCATTGACATGCTCAAGACCTTACCAGTTGAAGAGAGAAATCAATGGCCAGAGAAACTTCCAGATCTCGTGGACATCTATAACCACATACCTGTCAGTTCGACAAATTACACACCTGCTTACTTGATGAGAGCAAGACCAGGTAAACTGCCTATTGATTTGCAGATGGGAACCATTGAACCCACAGAAGATTCTTCTGATGAAGACTGGGTCAGCCAACGCCAAGAAAAGTACAGAAAAGTACAGGAAAGCGTTGAAAGGAACCTAGAAATCAGTAGAACTAAGCAAGAGAAAGACTTCAACAAGCACGCCTCAGCTGAACCACTAGCTATAGGTGATGTAGTGCTGAAAAGAAAAAGAAAAACTAACAAATTGGATAACAGTTGGGAATCCATGCCCTACACCGTTATGCCGTCACACTTTGATAACTCAAAAACTTGTGTTATTAGCAAAGACAATGGGAATACTATTGCGACTGTTTCAAGGGATCATTTGAAGAAATGTCCGCCACAGTTAATCCCACAAGCAACCAGTTACCCTACTGTAACTCAAGATGAAGAAACAAAAGAAAATCTAGTCCTTACAGAAATTGGATACTTACCAGCTGACTGGCCACAAATAGGTGATGCATTCCTCATACCAGTTATGCACTTCTACCAGCCTACAGAAGGTCAGCCAAAACCAAATCCAATTCCACAAGTCCAACAAGAAGAAGTCCAAGTGCAAGAATTGCAGCCTGTTATCATGGAACCTGAGATTCCTGTAATCGGTCAGCCTGCTAGTCCCACAGTAAGAGAAGCCATTCCTAATCAACTACCTACAGAGGTCAGTCCAGTTGATAGACTCCGCACTTACTATGGTCTTACACAAAGCAGACATAGAGAAGTACCAACCACTTCGTACACTACACAAACAGCTTTGGAAACACCCACACTACGCAGATCCACACTTAGTACATTAGGTCAACCCCCACATAAACTTGGAGAATGGGTTTAAAATGTAGTGGAAAATATAACCTGTAAGTGTTTGTATATAATACTGTTTTTCAAAACCTGTAAAAAGTAGTGTACAGAAGGGTGGAGGAACTGGGCTATGTCCCAAGTATACTAAGTTGGGGACAGAAAGCGCCTGGTAAGGTATAGAAGGTTAGTACCGGCCTCCCAAGCAGAGACACCCGTAGGGAATGTATAAAGTTTACCATGTATCCCTGGACTTTACCTTTTTCCCTTTCCATAAACTTTGAACAATTGTCACAGGACTTGTGTGACCACTAACTTTACCTTTTTCCAGCCTGCGGCAGATGGACTAGTGCCGTACGGACTGTTTTTCACCTTTTCCACATTTTTCACTTCCTTTTCAGTGATTTTTGTGTTTTCTTTAAGACTTTGTAAATTGAATGTTATAAATGCTTAGTGTTAAGTTGTAAAAATAACCTTTTTGCTCAGCCGGGAGAACTGAGGTTAACTAAGGGGGAATGTGGCACCCTGGCACCTGTTGGGCACCACAGAAATCCTTAGGTACAAATGGAGTAAGTAACAGCACAGCAAAACCCACAAACACAAACAACACTTAGAACACCTGGTTTCACCCCGAGCCTCTAGGGGGAGCTACACTGGTGACTTCTAACCAGTTCCCCCTATAAAAAGAGTCTTGGAGGGAGAAACTTCAGAGTGTGGTAGACGCTACAAGAGCTGCCTGCCTGTGTGAAACCTCCACCTTATGAGGAACACACTAGGCCCTGCTAGCCTGTTAGCCAGTGGAGATCCCCGCAATTGGGATAATAGGAAGAAGGAGATCACCTCTCAGGAATACAGAGTTAACCCAACTCTTTCCAAACCATCCGGTTACTGGAACCGAAGCTGTGGAAGCTACAAAGCCCTCACAGAGAACCAGCTACATCCAACAGGAGGTTTAGCCACCTGTTCCACCTGATGCACCTACCCACGAGAGCCCAGGGAAGAGTACTGATCCTGCTCAGACCCTTTTACAGTGCCCTCAGTGCTGATAACCAGGTGAAGCAAGTTCCATTGAACACCCTGCCCGGTCCGGCTGGATTCCACATCCACCCGACCTTAGCACCAGAAGTAGAGAAAGGATGCCTAACACTGCTTGCTGTGAAACTCCATAAGTGCCAACTTCACTATCCCGGTCCGAGTGTACCTGCCTACCAACCAGTAAAGGTACCTAAAAGAGACTTTGTGTGGTTGTGCATTACTCCTGGATTCAGCGCAGCGTCCCGCAGCTGCCTCACAACATCTTGCGCAGCTCCCGGCTCCGGGGATTCCCGCTCATCCTGTGGGGAGCGTTCCATCTCGCTGTGTACCATCCCCCGGAGACCCGAACAGCGCTGGTAAAGTTACCAGAACACCCGCAGGTGGCGTCACGAAGACAAATCACCCCACTGTTCCGCCATTCCCCTATTGATCTGGACCACCGGGCCTACACCACCGCAGGCGCGGTTCCGTGACTGGAGGAGAAACAACGCCCGCTACGTGTATTCCCCGGCTACGGTGAGTCACATAGAATCCAAAGGTGCAGAATAGTGAGAAAATATATCATCATACACAGCACAATATATAGAGTAAAGGTATATATTATATTTACGTTGCAGGTACAGTGGACAAGTAAAGCAGTCCTTCCAACTGCCTCTTAAGTAGTTAAACTATAACAGTAAATTATGCAGAGCTTTATCTTAAAGGGGGAGTGGAACCTTTACCCTGCTAACACACATTCCTCAGAATTCCATCCTCTCCTGTATTGATTGTCCTGTCCTTTGGATTCGCCCCTCCCATCACTAATATATATATCCCTGAATGTATAGCAGAGAGCCATATCCAGACATGGCTTTTTCCACGCTCTTGTCCCTGAGCCTCCCTGAGCTCTTGCACTGGGCAGCCTACCTGTGTGTCCTATCCCTGGTCTACAAGGTCTCCAGTCTCTTCTTGAGAAAGAAGAAGCTGCAGGGAACATACAGTGCCTTCCCGGGTCCTAAACGTCACTGGCTGTATGGTAATGCAGCTGAGGTGGGTCGGATTTCAATTTTTGAATATTGTTTTCCTGTTGACCAAGAAGGCAAGATTTATAATCCATGGTGGGCTCCTTATTGTTTGTGCAGTACTCTTTAGGTAAAAAATGCTTTGACTCTCTAGCATAGTGCAACGCTCCTGCACACCGGGCGGTACAATTGCTGTACCACACCAGGAAAGTATCCTGCATGGGTCTATTTCCAATTAATTAGACCCATGCATGATGCTGTCATGGTCTGGATATTTGGCAACAGCAATTGGTACGCCATGTAAGAGAGATCACATAAGATAGCAAAAGCTTAGCTGTTTTTAAAGGGTTATTTTACAGCGATCGGTGATCCCAAATGATTCTAGACCCAGTCCCAAACTGAATAATTGGAGTAGCAGCCCTCTTTCCTCATTTCAAAGCCCCATTGTTAATATGGGGGATGATAATTTTCAATGATGGGAATAACCCTTTAATGAGATCTGGCCATTTAACCTTTTACGTGGACCGTGATATGCCACAATCAAAAGGGAATACCCAAAGCAGACGGGGACCCTTTCGGTAGTGAGAGTTCTGTGGACCTGTAATGAACCTCAAGGCTGTGACTGTCTATTCAGTGAATGATAATAGCGTATCTCCGCAAGGGCTGGTAATATTCAGCAACTGGGTCAGGAATGAATTATGTGTGGCCCTGTGCGTGGTGCAAATCGCACTCCCCGCAGCCCGCTGTGTAGCTGGTACCCAGGGAACACAGCGGGTTGCTAGGGGCCGCGTTCACTGCTATACAGCCTGCGTGAAGGCTGCGTAGTGAGGAAAAGATTCTAAGTTTTCTGCAAACAACGCAGGAAACTCAGAATCGTCCAAGTGTGACCCTAGCCTTAGAATGTAAGTGGTAGAAATTAAGGGCTCCCTATCATTTGTAAAAAGTGCTGCTAATCTGACCTGTGCAGTCTGGATCCTCATACCCCACTGATCGCTTCTCTGATGGTACAATTCCAGGAGGGCATGCATCAAGCAGTGTAGGAGCACAATAATAAGCCTATTGGTCCATGCGTAGCTCAATGAGATGGTGTCGCAACCCATAAACATACTATACAGCTCTGTGCATCATCCCCCTGCAGGAGTTATCCCCTTCAGAGCTGTGTATTTATTGATCAGTGGGGGTCTCTGCGCACGAAACTACATTGATCGATAGTGCTATACAACCAATATAATATACAAAACCCATCGCGGCTACCTCGCATGCTGAGATTGTTGGTTGTGTTTACAAATATTGAGCAATGACTGGTGAGCGTCACCTTTACCTCGTAAGCCATAAACTTGCTACTCACTATATTTTGATTAGCGATAGAGAAATAAAAGAGGGATCAAGCTCCAGAGCAGCAGATAATGGATAAGTAACTCCTTGCTCGTTACCCATCTGATCTGGAGTTTGGTCCCTTTTATTTCTCTATCGCTAATCAAAATCTAGTAAGTGACAAGTTTATAGAACAGTGAACCTCGGCCCCTGGTTTGGACATTTCTTTTTTGTTTGTAGATTTTTATGGTTTCGCGGTTCTTGAAGTTTTCGGTTTGATCTCCGGTTGCGGATCCAGAGTTCTTATCCTGCTGATAACGTAGGTGTTATGTGACATCACTGGCGAGAACACTGTATCTCTGTATAATCAGCAAAGTCAAGTTCACGTTTAATTATTGTCTACACTGGGTGAAAGGGCTCAAAATAAATATCACATTGCTAAATCGGGATGAAGACCAGTGTGAGCATCAGACAAAACTGTGAAGTAAAACTTCATTATTCAATTGTTTAGAAAGAAAAATGGTGGAAAATATTTAATATTGCTAAAACTCCCGAAAAATAGTGGAAAATATTTAAAATTGCTAAAACTCCCCCTGTCACCCCCGGCCTCAGGCAAATATGGGAAATGGGGCCTTAAGGTTTCTCCTGATTTTTTGTATATTGGTAAAGAATTTTATCAACTATATAGAAAAATGTAGTTTAAGATGTTCCATAGAGGGGCAACCTTGTTGAATACCTATACTTCAATATGAGAGCTTCTCCAATGGTACACATTGGAGAATTACATCCAAGTATTTCATGACCTATAGGCAGATCTCCTAACTTTTAAGAACAGGATATGGGGACACAAATCTTTTACAGCCACACTGCTAAGCCAAAGGCTTTTTGGGGGGAAAAACAAAAATGGTGACCCTAGTGAAACCTCTTAGGTTTAAACGTTTGATGCTCCTTTTATGGCCATCACATGCTTCACTACAAAGTATGATGACCCAAAGTCCCTCCCACATACAGTATAATGCCCTGAAGGTGCCTCCCCCATACACATATTATGATGTCCCCACAGTGTTTCTTAAAACCAATATGAAGCCTTGGCATTGTATGCCCCAAAGTATGATGCCCCCACAGAGTCCCCCATACATTGTGATGCCAATAATGATTCCCCACCTGGAATGAAATACCCTTACTGCCCATACAAATTAGAATTTCCCCAGTTCCCCCACTTAACCCTTTTCCCACAGTATGGTGCTGCTGATTTCTGCCTAACTGGCATATCCATACTGTAGACCCTCAGCTATCCCCGTTACAATGATGGAAGGAGCAGATCTTTGCCTGTGATGTCATCATACTTGTTGTACTGAGCCACAGATGGTTCGGGTAATTGGTGGAGCAGGGAGCAGAGGGCTCTCTGCCCTACCACGATGTACAACTGCATCCTAAAGATACTGTAAAACATATGCAAGTCTTGGGCAATGGTGGACTAACTGGACTGTGAGCCAGGAAATGCAGTATGCCGGTCACACGTGACGAATATCTGAATAGTAAAAGGTATTCGGTTAGACTTATCTGAACTTGAATACTGAGCTACTCGCTCATCACTAAATAGGATATAAATATCAACAAACTGTATCCAATGGGTTAAAATGAATTCAGGCCTTACCGGATTGATGACCTGTCCTATAATATGGGGGAGATCATCAATTTGCTGGTGGGGATCTGACACCTGTCATCTCATCAGTTAAAAAAAATGCATTCTAGAGTCTGGTGGTTCCAAGGTATCCATCCATGAGAATGCACCAAAAAACTCAAAATTCAGGTCTAAATGGTTATTGTGCAATGACGTTTGGTGGGACAAGTGAAAGTTATTGATTAAATCTTTATTTTTCTTAATAGTTCAAAAGAGATGGGAAAGATATGGACATTATAAATGAATATGCAAAACAATTTGACTGTGCGTTTCCCATGTGGATGGGGAATTTCAAAGTTAGTCTCATGGTTTATCACCCAGAATACATAAAGGCCATTCTGTCCAGGCAAGGTGAGGAAACACACGGATTTTATCATTATTTTTTTACTCTGTTCTATATGATTTATGTTCGTTTTTGTCATGATTAATCAAGCTTTATATGTTCTACCTACAGTACATTGTAAATATCTATACCACAAGCTATCCTAAGCTCCTATCTCTTTCAGCCGCTCAGCCCCTGTGACTTATTTCTTAGCTCATAGCTTTCATAGCTTTATATTATTTTTACAACTATTCATTTCTCCCATTTCATGATGATTTATTAGTGTTGTATGTCTTGCAATGTATCATGAATATTTCTTTAATATACATACTTTGCCTTATAGACCCAAAGGACAGTTTTGCTTTCTCCTTCATAACCCCATGGGTTGGTGAGTAACATTTACAATACGTACTACATCTAACCACATGTTTGTGTCTCCAGAAGTCCCCAAAAATGGGATTTAAATGGAACCCCCAACTGAGCCATTCATCATAATGAGGCACTTTTGTGGTTATTACAGCTTCATAATTACACTGCTTGTATTAGGTGCCTGAGCTATCATTTCTCCTGATGCTCGCATGGACCATTACATGCATGTTGAACTGTCATCAGATAGCTTGACATTGAAGTGATGTGAGGTTGCAGCAGAAAACAAGGCACAGCAGGTAGTCTTTAAAATCTTTACCTTACGTAGGTTGTTCAGTACAGCCAGGACATGTGCAGAACCAGACATATGGCTCAGCCAGTCTAGAAGGAGCTGAAGTCCACTCTGCTGGAACAAGGTTTGGCATTCCTGCTGACTTCTGTCCCCAAGATCACTAGCTCCTTTATGGCTCCTCTAGATCCCTCTGAGTCTTTGGGTGCCCTCCAGCCAGGCAGGTGATATGGACCTTGCAAGAGACTCCTTTAGTCCACTGGTCCTTTTTGCCATTGTGCCCCGGATGGGCTCAAGAGGGTAGCTACCAGGCATGAAATCCGAAAGCCTCCAGGTTCTGTGGCCAGGTCCTGAAAACATGGACACTTAGGAACTAGCTGGCAGCAAATGCGTCCTGTCAGCCCCTCGGCCTGATACCAACTAGAACAACTCCTGTTGCCTACCTCTCCCTATCCTAACTCCTAATCCAACCAGAAGTGGGGTCTGTCCTAAGGTGGATATCTTCCGCCCTGCACTCTCTGATTGAAGTTTGGAAGGTGTTGAATGTGTGAGGGAATTCCAGCAGAGGGATCTTCACTTCTCTGCAGATGTGACATTACACAGAATGTTAAATACAATACCACTTGTGACAGGCAGACCACAGGGGCGCTACAATTCTATGAGAGTTGCAAGGAGATGCTGCTAATAAGATTGCTGACCACATCTGGGGAAGAAGGGAAGGGTTACTGATATCAGAGCAGCTACAACAAGAGAGATAACAACCTTTTACAGCTTTGTTCATATGTTCAGTTTTTGGTCAGTTTTTGTGAGCCAAAACCACAAGTGGATTAAAAATACAGAAGTGGTGAGTCGAAGTCTTTCTATTACACTTTTCCTCTGATTGTTCCACTCCTGGGTTTGGTTTGTAAATACTGATGTAAAATACTGACCAAATACTCAACGTGTGAACGTGACCTAATAGAAATATGTCACCATTTCTGTATTTTTCATCTACTCCTGGTTTTGGCTTACAAAAACTGATGTGAAAAACTGATCAAAAACTGATCATGTGAACATAACCTAAAGAAGGCAAACCTACTGCGTAGCAACATAGTCAAAATAATACAAGGGCAAAACAACACTGTATGATTACCAAGTTGTGGGACACGACATCGGTCCGTCAGGCCTCTGTACCAGAAGTATCCATCTTTTTAGGAGGGACACAAATAGCATGGTAGACACTCCTGAATGAAAGCCAGATGGAGCAAAAGAGTGTCTTATGAAAGAAACCACCAGCAATTAAGGAATTGTTCAGCTGTGAATGGAAATACAATATTTAGGTACATGAAATAGCAATATGATATTCCAGGACCCAAGAATTTTGAACAAGTATCACTCTGCCTCCACCCGCTTCTCTTCTTCCCACAGAGCATTCTGGTGCCATATCTACTCCTGGTAACCCACCCGTCCACAACAAGTGAAAGAAAATGGGACTCACCAGATAAGGCTGCCATCTTCCATGATTCCACATCTGATGCTCATGTACCTATTTTAGGTGTTTTCAGTTGTGCACAGCGGTCAGCATGGGCCCACCATATACCTCATATCCATCAAGTCAGTAGTGGACACAGACAGAATAGGCCCCTGTGCATAAACATAATAATAATATCTACATAAGCCCTTTGCAATCCAATTATATTGGATAATAATATTATTATTATTATTATTATTATTATTATTAATGGCCTTCAGCTCAATCTCGAGCCATGTTGATTTAATGGCTGAATGCTCTGTAGGAAGATTGATATTGTGCAGCCTAGATAGGCCCACCAGGGTCTTCTCCAAGTCTAGATATATCCACCAGAGTCTTGTCCAAGCCTAGATAGGTCCACCAGGGTCTTCTGCAAGCCTCATAGCTCCACCAGGGTCTTCTCCAAGCCTAGATAGGTCCACCAGGGTCTTCTCCAAGCTTAGATAGGTCCACCAGGGTCTTCTCCAAGCCTAGATAGCTCCACCATGGTCTTCTCCAAGCCTAGATAGGTCCACCAGGGTCTTCTCCAAGCTTAGATAGGTCCACCAGGGTTATTTCTGCTGTTATCTTTGGACTGCAATTGGATTTCCTTCTATTGTAGTCCAATAGCTCATCTTAATGCCCAATTCAACCTACTTTAGATGTTGCCCCCAAATCTTTTGACGCCCTCTATGGTTGCAGAAGTTGCAATGATATGTCCACCCTTCAATCAAGGTCTAATGCTCTGCAAAGAGGGTACCTGAATGCACTATAAGACAACCAGCAGGCAGAGGAAGTGTCATTCTCTGGGCCATGTTCTGGTGGGAAATGTTGGGCCCCATTCCAACTACCTAAATATCGTCCAAACCAAGAACTCTACTTCATGGCAGCAGCCAAAAAAGATTAAAATAATAAACAATGCTTATCTTAATGATCTGCTGCCAGTTCCATTCCAACTCTGCCCAGTTCTCTGCCAGTCTCTACTTAAAGTTTTCTCTATTTCACCTCTGGAGTTGTGCTTTAATTCTAAGTCTGTTTCCCTCTATTTTTTCCTTAACTGTTGCCGTCGTCTTCATTTTCCAAAGTCGCTCATGTTGGTCTCCGGAAGCTCAAGTGTTTCATGGATTTATAGGAGATCACAGTTCTATACAAGTCTATGAGAGCCTTGTTCTGGCGCCCATAGAGATGTATTGGGAGCATGTGATGTAACTTATGACTTCTGGCAAGTCAGAAGTTACGGGTACAAGATGGTGCCGCGAGACTGGAACGATGTTGAAAAAAGGTGAAAATGTGAGAGGATGAGTATATTACTAGAAACAGAGACCTTAGCATAAAAGCACCACTCCAGTGCCGAGAAAAAAACATTGAAATGGTGCTTTAAAGGGAATTTCCAGTTTTAGAAAACAGGTATGCAAAGGATAGCATACTTGTAAAAAAACAGGTCGCGCACAGTGTTTTTTGGGATGCTGAACAAAATCGCATGTGTTGTTAAAAAACGCAGCTACACTTAAGTGCACCATGCTTTAACGCATTGCGTTTTTGGACTGTGAAAAAAATCAGTCCAAAATGTTCCCAAAAACGGATTTAAGGCAAATACGGATGGTATGTGTGAACAAGGCCATACATTGCTCATTTCCTCTGTAGCCAAAGACTGAGCTGAGGGCTTTGCTGATCTAGATGGCACAAGCCACTGAGCTCTGTGATTGGCTACAGCGATGATGTGCATCATGGTCGTGATGTTACTGCTGCAGACAATATGCAGTGATGGAGCAATGGTGGAGTGCCAGTACTGGAAGGGTAAGAACTATCTGTGTTTGATGTCTTACAAGTATGTGATCAGTTGGGCCCCAGATTTTTGAAAGTGGAAATGTCCTTTAATGCTACAGTAATGATGTCCGAACACAGGGACTTGTGTAGTCAAAGTAGAACCTGCCCAAGTCTATACATATGTCTGCCATGTTAATTGTTGACCTGTCTGTTGCCTTCGTATCATTCAGGGAAAGGTTTGCTGGTGTTGTCCGGACAGAAATGGTTCCAGCACCGAAAACTATTGACCCCGGGATTCCATTACGATGTCCTGAAGCCGTATGTCAAATTAACGTCCGACAGTGTTAATGTCATGCTGGTAAGGAGAAATGTCCACGTTCTGAAACCTTCTTGGGCGCCCAAAAATCCATCTAGATCAGTGTTTCTCAAATCCAGTCCTCAAGACCCACTAACGGGTCATATTTACAGGATTTTCTTAATATTGCACAGGTGTTGGAATTACTAAGAAAATCCTGAAAACACAATCTGTTGGTGGGTCCAGAGGACTGGAGTTGAGAAACACTGATCTAAAGTGTAATGTATCTGCGAAATTTGTTGTAACAAACAAAAAACAACTGCACTCTGAACTGCTAAGACATGCATACCATGAATATCAGACTATAGAACTGCAATAGTGCTGAAGAGATACGGTATATGAAAAACTGAGACACTTAATATATAAAGATGGCCATATCTATATCCACCCAGTAGGCATGTTGAGAGAGTCTTCTTACTAGGTAAGGCTAGGGACACACTTGGGAGGCTGCATCCGTCTACTGCATCCGTTACTGGATCCATTTTCTTCCATTGTCATTTTTGAGTCATTGTTAGTGTTTGCGTTAACACTTGCGCTAATGCATGGTACCTATATGTACCATGCGTTAACACATGCATTTCCCATAGAGCACCATGTTAAAAAAAAAGTGCATGCATTTTTCATAAAACACCAAAAAACGTTGCAGACCCTATTAAAAATGGATTTCTCAAAAATGCAATGCAGTAAACGGATTGCACTTTGGCAAACCATTTTTAACATTGGAATCTATGGGTCCATTAATGGATTCTGTTTTCAGGATGAAAAACAGGATCCAATAGCAGCATTGCAAACGCAAGTGTGGCCCTGGCCTAAGGGCTTAGACACACTGGCGTGAAACTGGGACGACTGCAATGTGAGTCAAAATCACATTGCACTCGGACCAATGTTATTCAATGTCTGAGAATACATTTCTGATTGTCGGATGTTTTTTTCTCATCTGATTCACGGATGTCAAAGCAGTTGCAACTCGCTAATGCAAGTCTATGGGTCCTACAAAAATCACAGACCACAGTTGGATCACTATTGGACCACAGTCAGACCATCCAACTCTGATCAGAGTTTTCACAGCTGAAACAATTGCCAAGCTGATTACATTAAAAAATCGCATGCAACTCTCGGATCGCACTCGGACCACACTGATTACTGTTGGACAGCTCTCGGATGTGACCTCAGGTAATGTCAGACAGTAGCATCACTGTTGGATGCAAAATGGACCAAAACTCTGACAAAAGTCGTCCGACTCTCGAATCCGTGAATCGGAGAGTTTTTGCACTCGCCAGTATGTCCGTACCCTTATTGAAAGATTGACATCTCTTCTGGGTTTTGGAGCCACTCCTGGTTTTGGCACACAAACCTGATGAACTCTGATCAGGTAAAATCTGCAGTGTGAAACCAGCCTAATTACACTAAAGTCAATTATTCTCTCTGGGTTTAAAAACCTCCATTTATATGGGCGAGTATGCCTTTTGCTTGTGCACACCTCCCATTAGCCTTAGGTAATTGTATGCTCTATTAGCAGGTTCCTACTCCACAATAAAAATGGGAACTTTTAAATCCAAAGAGAGGCATTGACTTTAGTGTAGGTACCCGGTAAGCCAACACACCTCAACGTGGCTACTGAGCATATACTGTTTATCTCCAATTATTTGATGAATGTGACTCTAAAATTGAATCTTTAAATCCCCGCAGAGTGCACTTATTAAAATATAACCTTTAATAATTTAATTAAAATTAATTCAATCGTGTGTATCCCTCACACCTAGTGTCCATATATCACACCAACCATACAGGGGAGGGGGGCTGTTTCCCTGCGTTCACCCTGTCTTTTATCCTGCCTATCAAAGGAGTTTTATACACGTGGTTTTTATGGTGTCCCCATTCCACGATGACTTTCCCTGGTGTCCCTATCTCTACACTCAGGGTTAGTCTCATATATACACTATCTCTATCCTCAGTGTGTTACTATTGGATACTGGTCAAATCCTAGTATCCGTGGCAGATGCCACGGCGCATTCGCCTGGTCAGACGCACCTGGAAAGCGTCCGATTAGGTGTTTCCGGGTGCTAAGTGACAGGCGCATGCGCTCTGGCGTCTGCCACTTTCACTTGCGATTCACACTATGCAGAGCGCGTGCTCGGCTGTGCTCGGCCATAGGATATAATGGGGGCACCAAGCGCATCTATGCGTCCCTGCACTAGGCTGCCCAAGCCCCTAAATGCCCCTGCGCTTGCATTTGCGCTGGCGCAGGCAGGCAGAGCAAGGACCTCATAGATGTGAAAACACCCTATATAGAAATGGGCATTTTTACATGTTAATAATTTTTACATATATTTCATTTGCAATACTATATTTTTATATTCATGGTATGCATATCTTAGCAGTTCAGAGAGCAGCTGCTGTGTTATAATATGTTACGCACCTGTTCACATTGCATGATAGGGAACTTTCACATCAGCGATTTTTCAAATGCGACAGAATCTGTCTTTTTCTACAAAAAAATGTGTCCGGAAACATTGTGACAACACTGCGTTCTGACCAATGCATGTGTAATGGAGTTCTGGAAATGTGGTTCGACTTGCGGTTTCATCCAGATCCAGCAAATCTGGCACTTCAGGCTTGTTTTAAAACTGCAGTTAGCCTGGGTTCACACTTGGCCATCAGTTTTTGCACAAGGCTTAAATACTGGATCCTTTTTTTTAAATGTGTTTTTGGCTGGTTTTTGACCCTCCTGTGTTGCTCTGCTTTTTTTAGACTTTGTCATTTTTCCCCAAAAAATGTTAGAAAAAACTGATCCAGTTTTTTGTGCCATTAAAGGGAACCTGACCCCTAAAAATTAGCCCCCTGTCTCTTAAGACCTGTCCCTACACCATTCTTAGACATTTCTAGCCCTCCCTTTGTGCTAAAAAAAAAGTGTTTTTGTAAAGTTCATAAAAGTGACTTTATTACCTTCAGCACTGCAGCTTCTCAGATTTTGAGAAGCCGCAAAACTAATGTTTTATCTCAGGAAGAGTTCAGAAATCAATATTTGGTGGAATAACCATGATTTTTAATCACAGCTTTCATGCGTCTTGGCATGCTTTCCACCAGTCTGTCACACTGCTTTTGGGTGACCTTATGCCACTCCTGGCACAAAAATGTAAGCAGTTCTTCTTTATTTGATGGCTTGTGACTATTCATCTTCCTCTTGATTACATTCCAGAGGTTTTCAATGGGGTTCAGGTCTGAAGATTGGGCTGGCCATGACAGGGTCTTGATGTGGTGCTCCTCCATCCACACATTGATTGACCTAAGAGCCTGTCATGGCCAATCTCCAGACCGTGGTTATTCCACCAAATATTGATTTCTGAACTCTTCCTGAGTTAAATCATTAGTATTGTGGTTTCTAAATGAATATGAACTTGGTTTCTTTGCATTATTTGAGGTCTAAAATCACTGTTCTGTTTATTTATTATTATTTTGAAGATTTATCATTTGCTGCAAATAAATACAACATTTTTAGCTTTGAATTTCGGAGACATGTTGTCAGTACTTCAAAGAATAAAAGAACAATGTCATTTTACTCAAAAATATACCGTACTTTATAAAGAGAAAAATCAGAGAAAGTGAACATTTTGCAGTGGTCTCTTCATTATTTCCAGAGCTGTATAGGCAGCCTGAACACAGTGTTGCAGCACATTAACTCTATGCGCTCAGGCTGCAAAATTATACGTTTTAGACGGAACTGTCAGCCAAAAGACTGACGCTAGTGTGACCCTAGCCTTAGCAAGTGACGGCAACTTTTTCTTGTGTAACTAGTTGGACATAATAGTTATGTATAAGACCCAAAGAAACACTCGGGCTTCACAACAGCTTTGGTCATACCGGGACAGCATCATAAAGGGTGTCAAAAAAGAACCTGCTATTTTTTTACATGTTGCTTGCAAGACAGATATGATTATGGTGCACAATGCAAGTCGCATGTGTCTGCTTTGCTTGCAACTTGGCAAATTGTAACTTTTGCTTGCAAATCACACAAATTACAGATTTTGCAATGAGTAAATACATTTTGTTTAGGACCAATGGGAAAAACTGGCCCCAAAAAAGAAACCCGTGGAGCTTTTCCATCACGTCAGTCTCATGACCTTGGACACCATCATGAAATGCGCCTTCAGTTACCAGAGCAACTGCCAGAATAACAGGTTGGTTTTCAACAATATTGTAATGTATTTCTAAATTTTGAGCGTGTAACCATACAGCTGCTATGGGATCCTTGGACAGAGGAGGCCCAGTATAGTGGGAACCTTCATATTACTTCCCTAAACTAAACTCATCTGCAGAACCTAGTGGCCATGTGAGGTACTGCGCTACCTAAACATGCTCGACCAATTTTCTTCTTTTTTCAGTGAAAATGACTACATCAAAGCTGTATACGAGCTCTCCTCCCTCGTGGATTTCAGAGTCCGTTTCTTTCCATATCATAATGACTTTATTTTTCACATGAGTCCACATGGATACCGCTTCCGAAGAGCATTGAAAACAGCACATGAGCACACAGGTCAGAATAAATCATACATTAATAAAACCAATATTCAAATTGTCACTTCAGTGAGCAAGTGAAAAAACTCTAATGCCACCCAATAAGGGTAGCAATCCTTAAAGTCATAATCGACTCTTTAACAAGCCTTTTAATATGACTTAGGATTTGTGTCAGATCAGAACCCCAAACTGCATTTCAGGTTGACTACCCCTCATCACTGCAGTGTGTGAGAGATCTGATCTGGCTGTGTGAGAGGCTGAGATGAGGTCTGGGGGACTAGCTATTCTCCTCATGGAGAAGAATCTGCCTGCCAAAATAAGAAGACAGATAAGCTGATAAGGAGACTTATAGCCGCAATGCTCCTCTGGGAAATATGCAAATTGTCACTTCAGTGAGGAAGTGGACAAATTCTAATGCCACCTAATAAGGGTAGCAATCCTTGTAGTCATAATCGACTCTTTAACAAGGCTTTTAATATGACTTAAGGTACCGTCACACAGGACGATGTTGGAACGATGTCTGTTAAGATCTCGGGTGCGCGCGGTCTTTTTTTACATCATTTCAACATCTGGTGACATGTCACACGTGTAGATATCATGCACAACTCACCAACGATGTTGTGAGCAGGTATCATTCGCCAACCCCGCGAACGATCCCTGCTCATTGCTGTGAATGGGTGAAGTCGTCCATGACATCGTTATCGCGGTGTCACACAGTACGATGCTAGCAGATCACTTGAACGACATCTTCAGGTTTTAGAACATGTTCATAAACATGTGATCTCCAACTTGACTAATTATCGTAGTTGAATCGTTTGGTTACACACAATGATGCACTATCAATGTTGTTTCAACATCGTAGAACACGTCACTTTTCAGTGATGTCATGCACGATGTTGTGCCGTGTAACGGTACCTTTAGGATTTGTGCCAGATCAGAACCCCAAACTGCAGACGCTGCGTTTCAGGGTGATTGCCCCTCATCAGTGCAGTGTGTGGACCTCGTCTCGCCTCTCATACAGCCAGATCAGAATTCCTACACACTGCACTGATGAGGGGCAGTCACCCCGAAAGCAGCGTCTGTAGTTTGGGGTTCTGATCTGGCACAAATCCAAAGGCATATTAAAAGGCTTGTTAAAGCGTCGATTATGACTTTAAGCATTGCTACCCTTATTAGGTGGCATTAGAGTTTTTCACTTCCTCACTGAAGTGACAATTTGCATATTTCCCAGAGGAGCATTGCGGCTATAAGTCTCCTTTTCAGCTTATCTGTCACCTTATGTCGGCAGGCTGATTCCTCTCCATGAGGAGCATAGCTCGTCCCCCAGACCTAAAACCAATATTGTTAGATAAGCGCAGCTCTGCTGGAAAACTGGAATATTTTTTAATGCATTGGATAGAATAGCATGCCTACCACACAGACAGACCAGGCGATTACAACACTTTTGCAATTGTGTTTCATATAAAAAGTCTAGTAGGTGGGTAAGGTGGGGATGCTCTAAAAATGCCACTTTTAATTTGATGATTCCACAATCAATTCAACATGGATTTTCACAGTAAATACACCAGTTTCATCAAGTCTCTCAGATCCATTTAATAGTGAATTGATTTTGTATTGTGAAATTTAGTGAAATATCCCATTTAAGCAAAAAAGATAGCCACTCTGTCACACTTGAGCGTACAGACTCCCAGTGTGTGGTGCAACACAAGGGTGATAACAGGGATAGTATAGTAGGAAGGCCCTGGCGATTGGGAGAGTGGGGAGGGGTCGCCTCCTCACACTCAACTGAGACTACATCCTAAGCTCCCTAGTGTCCCTATATGGGTCCTTCCCCTTCATTGTAGTCACAAGCCTAGGCCCTTGCTTGAACTCACCTTGGTTAATGTGCAGGCCAGCAAGGACACTAGTCTCACCACTACAATAATACAACACAAGGTAAGAGAGAAAACAAAAGGATATAACTCAAAACTCAGTTGCAGCAAAGGTCCGCTGCTACAATTGTGAAGACACCACAGCTCCTTCCAAAGAGGACAGCACAGAAAGAGGATTCTATAATCGGCATCAGGTGGTAAGACATGTGACTATTTATAGCAGAGGGGAGTGGTCACAAAAGAACTGTGATTATAGGTCACAAGAAACAGCCAGCAAGGAAGAGTCCTTAACCCCTACAGCACCAAAAGAAAAAATACATGTAAACACAAGCTAAAGACCTTAAGGTCCCAGCCTTGCCAGAGGTCTCCACAGAGTGGGACACACTTGTGAGACACACTAAAGCTACGTTCACACGGTGCGCTATTGCACCGCTCGGGTCCTATTTGTACGGATCCGTAATTGCAGTGAAAATGCAGTAAAGCCGAGTCAATGCATTTCACTATTTTGCATTCACAAGCTGCGCTTTTTATGGACCCACTTTAGGGCTGAAAAGCAGGTCCGGAAAAAGAATGAGCATGTCAATTTCCTGGCAGTGTTTTTGCTGCGCTTTTACTCACCTCACCGCGGTCCCAAGCTGATCTCTCCTCATCTCGACGGCACAGGACCTCTGGAGGACCTTGAACAGCACCATGTGACCAAGCGACGTCACCCGGTCACATGGGAGGCTGCAGGGTCCTAGAGGCAGCTCTCTGCGCCTCCGGGGGATGAGAGGAGATCACCGGCGGTCACCGGAGGAGCGCGGCCAGTTCAGTAAGTGCAAATGAATAGCACAGCAGCGTTTACACACAGAATGCTGCACTTTGTGAGGATCCGCTCTTGGTGCAGTTTTTGCACCAAAAACGGATCCTCACAAAACGCAGCAATAATGTGTGTGTGAACATAGCCCTAGGTAATATATATTTTAAAATCTGAGAAAATCTCTTTAAACCCCTTTTTAAAAGTAAAAGTAGTACAGTAATGCTAGGAAGTTCAATGTAGATGTAGGACAGAGTTAGACTGGGGCGGCCGAGGCCCTCCAGTGACATTGACTCTGGGGGCCACTGATCAACTACATGGAAGTATTACATTCACACATTTACCTATGCTTCCATATAGTAATATACTGAGTAGTTTATAAAATCAATGATGAGATGTTTCCTTAGTTTCTTCATAGTGAAACAAGTGTATTGTGCCAACTACTGATTATGTTTGGTGGTCAGTGACGTACACAGGGACCCAACAGAGAATTCTCCGGTTCTCCGGTGGGCCAGTCTGAACACGGGTGAAGAAGTAGCTAATTTCTCCTACATTTTTTTTTTCATAATAACTATATTTACATTGAATTATAGCAGCAGTAATAATATTATATTTTTTGTATACAGAGAATGTTATCAAACTGAGGAAACAATCACTAAAACAGGAGACAGAGCTGGATAAGATCAAGCAGAAGAGACATTTGGATTTTCTGGACATTCTGTTATGTGCCAAGGTACTGAACTTATCCAGATATAACGTATTGTATCCAGGAGGATCATTCGTTTTGCTGCTAGATTGTCTGTAAATCCACTTTCTGAGTGATTTGTAAATCTGATATAAAACTTATACAGGGAAAGCTCTGCTCCCTCTTTGTTACCCCCATTTCTGTCAGTCTAGTGTAAAACAAGATTGTGCCATTTATTCTAAAACATATATAATGTTTTAGCAGTGTTACATATCTGACAAGACGCTTTACTCATCTTGTGTTAAAACCTTCATATGTCCAGTTGAGTATGGATTTGTTCTGCCCTTAGGCACCCTTTACATAATATCCAAACATTGTGTGTGTCTTTATCAGGATGAAAATGGTCAGGGTTTATCTGATGAAGATCTGCGGGCAGAGGTGGACACCTTCATGTTTGAAGGACATGATACAACGGCCAGTGGTGTCTCTTGGACATTATACTGTATGGCTAAATACCCCGAGCACCAGGAGAAGTGTCGGGAGGAGATCAGAGAGGTCCTGGGAGATCGGACCACAGTCGAGTGGTAAGAACCTAATCTAATATATACAGTTGTGGATAATGTATTGACAACCCTGCAATTCTGTCAGATAATACTCAGTTTCTTCCTGAAAATGATTGCAATCACAAATTCTTTGGTATTATTATCTTCAATGAATTTGTCTTCAATGAAAAAACACAAAAAGAATTGTCCACACCAAACATAAAAAAGGGGTGGACAAAAGTATCGGCACTGTTAGAAAAATCATGTGATGCTTCTCTAATTTGTGTAATTAACAGCACCTGTAACTTACCTGTGGCACCTAACAGGTGTTGGCAATAACTAAATCACACTTGCAGCCAGTTGACATGGATTAAAGTTGACTCAACCTCTGTCCTGTGTCTTTGTGTGTACCACATTGAGCATGGAGAAAAGAAAGAAGACCAAAGAACTGTCTGAGGACTTGAGAAACCAAATTGTGAGGAAGCATGAGCAATCTCAAGGCTACAAGTCCATCTCCAAAGACCTGAATGTTCCTGTGTCTACTGTGCGCAGTGTCATCAAGAAGTATAAAGCCCATAGCACTGTGGCTAACCTCCCTAGATGTGGACGGAAAAGAAAAATTGACAAGAGATTTCAACGCAAGATTGTGCGGATGGTGGATAAAGAACCTCGACTAACATCCAAACAAGTTCAAGCTGCCCTGCAGTCCGAGGATACAACAGTGTCAACCCGTACTATCCATCGGCGTCTGAATGTAAAGGGACTGTATGGTAGGATACCCAGGAAGACCCCACTTCTTAACCCACGACATAAAAAAGCCAGGCTGGAGTTTGCCAAAACTTACCTGAGAAAGCTTAAAACGTTTTGGAAGAATGTTCTCTGGTCAGATGAGACAAAAGTAGAGCTTTTTGGGCAACGGCATCAACATAGAGTTTACAGGAGAAAAAAAGAGGCATTCAAAGAAAAGAACACGGTCCCTACAGTCAAACATGGCGGAGGTTCCCTGATGTTTTGGGGTTGCTTTGCGCCTCTGGCACTGGACTGCTTGACCGTGTGCATGGCATTATGAAGTCTGAAGACTACGAACAAATTTTGCAGCGTAATGTAGGGCCCAGTGTGAGAAAGCTGGGTCTCCCTCAAAGGTCATGGGTCTTCCAGCAGGACAATGACCCAAAACACACTTCAAAAAGCACTAGAAAATGGTTTGAGAGAAAGCACTGGAGACTTCTAAGGTGGCCAGCAATGAGTCCAGACTAGGGATGGGCGAATCTACTCGCTAGGACTCGTTACTCGGCGAGTAGTAAGGGACTCGCAGGACTCGGTACTCTGCGAGTTTCCCAGTGATTACTCGCACGAGTCCAATGCAAATCAATATCAATCCTAGTTTTGTCAGAAACGCTGACAAAACTAGGATTGCCATTGTTTGCATTAGACTTGGCTACTGTGCCAGTGATAGCAGGGAAACTCGCAAAGTAACTGCTGTTTCTTTGCGAGCCGAGTCCAGCTGTCTTCTCTGTGCAGCTCCAGGGTCCTAGAGCCCGCCTGCTCACACACATGATGTAGCAGTGCTGAGATTGTTCTCAGTCTGCTCATTCCCTGTGCATAGACATCTATATCTATACACAGGGGATGTAGCAGAGAGGACATCGCGTTTTGGACTACGTCGGACGGAAGAGGATTTTTTTAATTAAAGATGGAGTCCCTAATGGCTTTTTTTTAATTTCAAATAAAAAATTTTCTCTGTGTTGTGTTTTTTTAACCCTTTATTGGAGATTCTTAGTGGCTGGGTCAAACGTGGCCTGACATTAAGAATCTCGGGCTTAATACCAGCTTGTATAACAAAGCTGGTATTAACCCCTTTATTACCCAGCGTGCCGCCACTAGGGCAGCTGGAAGAGCGGGGTTCAGCGCCAGAGGATGGCGCTTCAATGAACGCGCCATCTTCTGGGGCGGCTGCGGGCTGCAATTTGCAGCGGGGGGTGCCCAGAAAGCTTGGGCATCCCTGCGCTGCGGATTCCAGCCCCCCAGCTGCTTAGCTGTACCTGGCTAGACATAGAAATTGCGCGGAGCCCCACGCATTTTTTTTTTATTATATCATGAATTTCAGAGTCAGAGACTCAGAGTCAGAGTCAGAGTCTCAGAGTCAGAGTCTCAGAGTCAGAGTCAGAATCTCAGAATTTCATGAAATAATTTAAAAAAAATGCGTGGGGCTCCGCGCAATTTCTATGTCTAGCCAGGTACAGCTAAGCAGCTGGGGGCTGGAATCCGCAGCGCAGGGATGCCCAAGCTTTCTGGGCACCCCCCGCTGCAAATTGCAGCTCGCAGCCACCCCAGAAGATGGCGCGTTCATTGAAGCGCCATCCTCTGGCGCTGAACCCCGCTCTTCCAGCGGCCCTGGTAGCGGTGGCATGCTGGGTAATAAAGAGGTTAGGGCCAGCTTTGTATTATCAGCTGGCCCTAAGCCCGAAATTTATGGCGGTCACGCCAATATTAGACATGACCGCCATGAATTTCTATTAAATTGTTTTAAAAAAAACACAACACAAAGAAAAATTTTTATTAGAAATAAAAAAAAAAGCCATTAGGGACTCCATCTTTAATTAAAAAAATCCTCTTCCGTCCGACGCAGTCCAAAACGCGATGTCCTCTCTGCTACATCCCCTGTGCATAGATATAGATGTCTATGCACAGGGAATGAGCAGACTGAGAACAATCTCAGCTCTGCTACATCATCTCTGTGCACAGACATTCATGTCTGTACACAGGGAATGAGCAGACTGAGAACAATCTCAGCTCTGCTACATCAGGCAGCAGGCGGGCTCTAGGACCCTGGAGCTGGCAGCCAGCACACTGAGGAGACAGGACTCTTATCTGTGCGAGTTTCCCAGCGAATAATTACAAAGTAAACGAGTCCAATGCAAATAAATGACAAAACTAGGATTGCTTCAGGCTGAAGCTTCCGAGACACATCTGCGATTTGTAAATCTCACACTACTCACTATTACTCGCTTCCCCATTCATTAACATTGGACTCGCTAGACTCGCAACGAGTAGCGAGTCCTGTGCTCGGACTCGCTAGAGTCAAGCGATTCCGAGTAATTTAGGATTCGCCCATCACTAGTCCAGACCTGAATCCCATAGAACACCTGTGGAGAGATCTAAAAATGGCAGTTTGGAGAAGGCACCCTTCAAATAACAGGGAACTGGAGCAGTTTGCCAAAGAAGAATGGTCTAAAATTCCAGCAGAGAATTGTAAGAAACTCACTGATGGTTACCGGAAGCGGTTGATCGCAGTTATTTTGGCTAAGGGTTGTGCAACTAAGTATTAGGCTGAGGGTGCCAATACTTTTGTCTGGCCCATTTTTGAAGTTTTGTGTGAAATGATCAATGTTTTGCTTTTTGCTTCATTCTCTTTTGTGTTTTTTCATTTAAGACAAATTAAATGAAGATAATAATACTAAAGAATTTGTGATTGCGATCATTTTTAGAGAGAAACTGAGTATTAGAGTAGTAATAGGAAGGTGCAGGGACAGGTAGTGATAGCTTGGGGGCTTTATGGAGGTGAGAGGTTCCCTTTAAAGATGACTGATTCCTTTCAAAAATAGTGCCACCCCTGTCTACAGGTTGTGTGTGATATTGCAGGGCAGCTTAATTGAGATCTGGAAGAATTCAGGGACTGCTCGGCTGATGCTCAAAGGGAGATAAGGGTTGTGAGGCGTCCTCCTAGAAAGGATCACCGTCTGTAGTTTTGGGTGAAGTGAGTCTAATCCAGCTGCATGGTAGGGAAACGTCCACAAGAAAGATTCCGTCATCGGTAATCATAAAGATTGTGCCTCTGTATCAGACAGAAGATGAGAAGAGTAATGCCTGCTGTGTAATGTTCACCCAAGCTCTAAGATCCTCAGCACCCACACATACCAGGGGCTGTCATGAGCAGGGCCGTTCCCCATATGATAGACTGTATGCAATGGTGGGGAAGATACCTTAGACCAAGAGGTTAAAGACAGCTTGTGATACAGGAAGAAGGGCCCCTAAAATGGCAGACGGCACTGGGGTCTTAAAGATAGTGGCAGCATGTGACCAGAGAGAGGGTCATACAGCTCATACTAGGCAGAGAAGGCGCCAAACCACACAAAAGTGTACCCGACCGAGAGGTGTGCCGTGTTTCAAGAGGGAAGGTGCAATGACTGGAGCCCATCCTTAAAAGGAGGAGTGTCAGATGGAAGCAGAAGGGCTGGTACAGCGAAGGTGGTGTCTGCGAGTGGAGGGCACGGTGTTTGAAGAGAAGTGGGCTAGTGAGAATAGACCTGCGTGTATGAGAGGTGAGGCTGTGGGCACGGCTAATGCGACTGATGGGTCACGCAGGAGGTCCATGCTGCCAAAAGAAGTGGGACCTGCGATATAGGAACGGAGCGTCACCATCCTGGCTGGCACAACGTCAGAGAAATGGTGCAACAGCGTGGAGACCTCTGATACTTACTGTGAGAAAGAGCGGCCAAGAAGAGTGGGCTGAAGGAACTCATCCGATACCAGCTGGAGTGTCCGGAGGTCAGGATGTCGGCTACACAGGGTCCTGGGGCCTGCCGGTCTTAGAACCCAAAGGCATGGAGCTAGATGGAGATGAGTCAGGTCTGTGGAGGAGGTAGGCTTGATTATCTCGTTTACCCTGGCCCGAGAGTGTCTAAGGGGGATCCAAGAGAGCTGAGTGTGAGCGTCAGTGTAATAGGGCCACATAGGAGACTTTCATTACGTGAGCGCTCAAGAAGCGAAAAGATGGTGCACTATTAAATATCGTAAAGGATTAAAGAGGACCTGTCACCAACCACACATGGTGATCTAATTACAGCACTGAATACACCATGTCTGCTGCATTCAGGCAAGGGTCCCCCAGCCCTTGATTTCCCCTGTACCCCGAGATAATATACTTTGAAAACTTACATTGTGGAGCCAAATAGGAGGTGGCTTGTGGCTGGAGCCAAAGGGCAGTATAATCTGCCCACCGCCGCCTCCCTGATGCCAATCATTGTCTCTCTTGCCTGCAGCATAACACAGAGCGAGGGGTGCGGTTCTGCTCTGTGTTATGCTGCCTCGTGCTCTGACATCACCGCCTTACCTTGCCCTGCTCCATGTTAACCATGGAGCAGGGCAGGTATAAGCGGTGACATCACCGCAGGGAGCGGGCAAAGTGGCCATCACTGCAATAGGCTCTGTGTTATGCTGCAGGCGAGGGAGACAATGATTGGCATCAGGGAGGCAGCTGTGGGCAGATTAAACATGCAAGAGGTGTGAAACTGCCCTTTGGCTCCAGCCACAAGCCACCTCCTATTTGGCTCCACAATGTAAGTTTTCAAAGTGTATTATCTCTGGGTACAGGGGTCTCAAGGGCTGGGGGACCCATTGCCTGGATGCAGCAGACATGCTGCATTCAATGCTGTAATTAGATCACATTGTGTGGTTGGTGACAGGTCCTCTTAAAGGAATTAGGGGACCTTTCACATCAGTGCTTTCGCTGATGTGCGGCAGATCCAGCAGATTTACCACATCTGCCGTATCGGCCACCTAACGGTCGCACTTGCTGCCTGGATCTAGCAAGCCCCATGCATTGTCTATGGGGCTTGCAGTCCAATGCCGTTACGCCGTATCTGGCACTTCCAGCCACGAAGAAAAAAAGCTGCAAGCAGCCGGTTTTTTTTGCGGCCGCAAGTGCCAGATCTGACGCATCCGGCAGAACCGCACTTGCCGCACCGTACTGCATGCATGGGGCTTGCCGGACCCGGGGTACAAGTGCGGCCGTTAGGCTGCTGATCCGGCAGATGCGGCACCACCTGCCGGATGAGCCGCACATCAGCGAGAACGCTGATGTGAAAGGCCCTTCAGTCATGTAAGATTATATACCTGAGAAGACCACATGTCATGGTCACGGTAGAATCCCGGGGGTAGCTTTTCTCCTTTCCGTGAAGCTGGCACCTGGGGTTTCTCAGGTTGTCTAAGTTGTATGTTGTGGCTTGTGGCTGTCATGGCCGATGTTTTGCTAAGAAGCAAATTTCTGTCATGTTTTTGACAAGTTATAAAGAAAAGTTGGTTTATCATATTTAGTCAAAGTCATTCATGACAGTGCTGTACCCCTCACACACAGGCGACCGGCGTTTCGGTCGTTACAATATTATGTATTATAATTTTTTTTCTTGCTCTTCTCAGGGAAGACTTGAGTAAGCTGCCATACACTACAATGTGCATCAAGGAGAGTATGCGGCTCTTCCCTCCTGTTCCAGGCGTGGTCCGTGAACTTAAAGAACCAATTACATTTTTTGATGGGCGGAGCCTGCCCAAAGGTAGATCAACTTTTTTTTAAAATTTTAAACAAAATGTAAAAAAAATCTAAAAAAATTAATAAAAATCCAAGATAAATCTGAATCATAGTGGTAAGAAGCTGATTGTGACTATTCTTATCTTGATGAGGTATTGAAATCTGCAAAATTCATTTTTAAGACTAATAAATAAGTTGTTCGTGATGATATAAAAACTCAAGGCTTTTTTTATATTTTATCACAAATCTCTTGTGTCTTTTGATGTGACAGGTGCTGTTGTATTTCTGAGTATATTTTGTATGAACAGATCTCCCAGTATGTGGGATAATCCTGAGGTAAGTGTATAAAATCATTTTGGTGAAAATGTAAATAGGCTAATGTATTTAGAGATTTTTTTTCACTTAAATGTATGTATTTGTGGCTAAAATCCAAAATGTTTTACCATTTGGCTATTACATACATTCTTTATCTTCCACGTGTATGTAGTTTCAACTTTGAGGTAGTCTGCTGTTATAAAACAGGATGGAGTTTGAAAAAGATAACAAAAACCTACAAACCTTCCATTTGACCATCAGTATGAGCTCACTGATGGATTCTTAGTTAGCCCATTCTGTAGCCAGCAGTAGACAGTACAACGTAAAGTAATAGAAGGGAAACAGTGCAAAATTTACAGGAAACTCAATTACAAAACCTATCATTTTTTAGCTAAAAATACATGCAATTAGGAAAAAAAATGTCCCTAAAGGTGGACAACCCCTTTAGGATCAAAGTCAAAATAGTGATCTCTCTACGATAAGAGTAATATGACTTTGCTCCACTCTTCTATTATAGTAAAATATTAGGAGGAAAAGGGACTCATGTCCATTAATTTGGGGCAGTCTATAGTCATGGGGATGCAAGGCCACATCCCAACCTCTTTTTTCTTATTACTAAACAAATATAAACCTTTAATAAATAAGACTTAGGCTGCGTTCACACATTGCGTATTTTGCCGCTTTTTTTTACGCGCGCTTTTCAAAATACGCAATGTGTTTTTTGTCTGCCTGCAAAGTGAATGGGAAATTCACTTTGCAGTGCAGACATTGCGTAAAAATACGCAGTGCTTTTTATGGCAGAAAGCGCAGCTGCGTAAACAATTGATATGTCAATTGTTTACGCAGCTACTTCTGCGTATTCTCCCAGAGGGGAGGAAGAATCCTGCTTCCTCCTCCCCTCTGTGATAGCTGTGGCCGCCCATTAGATTTCACAGTGTATTAATATACACTGTGAAATCTAAATTAAACAGAGGCAAATGTATGTAAAATAAAAAAGAATCAATACTTCACCTCTCCGACGCCTTCTGCCGCTATCTGGTCTCCGATTCCAAGTGAGCGATGTACTGACAGGACCTGTGGTGATGTCAGAGGGGCGTTCCCGGGCACTCGCCGTCATGTGATACATATCACATGACCGCGAACAGCCAATCAGCGCTGGGAATGCCCCCTCTCTGACGTCACCACAGGTCTTCTCAGTACACCTCTCACTTGGAACCGGAGAGCGGCAGAAGGCACCAGACAGAGGGAGAAGGCACCGGAGAGGTGAAGTATTGATTCTTTTTTATTTTACATACATTTGCCTCTGTTTAATTTAGATTTCACAGTGTATATTAATACACTGTGAAATCTAATGGGGCTGTCACAGAGGGGAGGAGGAAGCAGGATTCTTCCTCCCCTCTGTGACATCACTGCGCTTTCTGGAGTAAAGAAAGCGCAGTGTGTGAAAGCCCCTGCGTATTTTGTTGCGCTTCTTTGCGCGGCCGAAAAACGCGGCAAAAAGCGCGCGCAAAAAAGCGCAGCAAAATACGCAAATGTGTGAACGCAGCCTAAAAGACTCAGTGTTGCTGAAAAATGGCCGAGGTGCCTTTATTAAGAGTTACTAAAATAAATTATTAAATTAATTAAAATAGCAACAAATTTAAATTCACTATAATAAATATTTGAACTCCAACATCCAATAACCAATCCGTCCACCGGACGATTTCACCACAAGGGCTATCGATCTCAAAGAGAAAACCTCCATTTGACAGTTGGAACCATCACCTGTGCAGGACATTAAATTACCAACTGTCAAATAATATTTATAATATATTAATATTTATTAATTTATATAGCGCTATTCATTCCATAGCACTTTACATATATCAGTAATGCTGTCTCTCTTGGAGCTCACAATCTAAACATCCTATCAGTATGTCTTTACAATGTGGGAGGAAACTGGAGTGCCTGGAGGAAACCCATGCAAACATGGGGAGAACATACAAACTCCTTGCAGATGTTGACCTTAGTGTCCTTGGTGGGAATTGAACCCAGGACCGCAAGACCCCAGTGCTGCAAAGG
>JARQOC010000007.1:163665781-163693752 GCA_033576535.1 Allobates femoralis | reverse complement strand
TTTATCAACTATATGGAAAAATGTAGTTGTGATGTTCTATACAGGGGTATCCTTGTTGAATACCTATACTTCAACATGAGAGCTTCTCTAAAGGTACCGTCACACGCGGCAATATTGCTAGGCAATTTCACTGGCAATTTGCTGGTTGCAGTGAAATCATGGACACATCGTTACATTTGTACACAGCAACATAATAGAACAATGTATCCATGATTTCACTGCAACCAGCAAATTGCCAGTGAGATTGCCTAGCAATATTGCTGCGTGTGACAGCACCTTAATGGTACACATTGGAGAATTACATCCAAGTATTTCAAGACGTATAGGCAGATCTCCTAACTTTTAAGAACAGGATATGCTTCAGGAATACACTGTGAAAGAGGGAGAAATGGCGCACATAAGGTCTTATCTGTGTAGTGAAGGATATAGCTCGGTGTGTGATATTGGGTAGGGTCACATTGGAAACCTAAATTGCATTCACCGCATCCGGATCCGGATGCGGTGAACGCAATGCCGGGCACACACATTTTTTTACAAAAATGTGTGCTGATTACCGCACTGCGGTCACCGGATGGCTCAGGATGTGTAATCCTGAGCCATCCGGTAACTGCAGAGTGTGCGGATCCCGGCTCAGCAAACCTATCAAAGAGTTAAATTGATTAGTAAAGTAGTGTTTGAGGTCTGTAGGGGGCTTAGACCCCCCTACAGACCGGCCGCCCACTTCGGTGGCCTCCTAATACAATATCCCCGCTGTCACGGGCTCATCCGAGCCCGTGCAAGTCCCCACACCCCCAGCCCCCGAATTACTATACAGGGGTGCCTGCACCCCTCTGGTATCCTTATTCCTGTATGGGGGGAAAATGATATCTTAAAGTCATGGTTAAAGTACATATTTACGTGTCTTCTTCTCCATTGTTGTGACGAATCCATGGGCGGGGCTGTTCGCGGCAGCCTCCGCCCCCTCATTTCTCATGGCCGCCCCCTCTATGCCTCATCCAATGATGGGAGGCCGGACGCGTCATCAAAGGGGCGGGGCGAACCACGTCACACCGTGCGCACCGCCCCTTTGATGACGCGTCCGGCCTCCCATCATTGGATGAGGCATAGAGGGGGCGGCCATGAGAAATGAGGGGGCGGAGGCTGCCGCGAACAGCCCCGCCCATGGATTCGTCACAACAATGGAGAAGAAGACACGTAAATATGTACTTTAACCATGACTTTAAGATATCATTTTCCCCCCATACAGGAATAAGGATACCAGAGGGGTGCAGGCACCCCTGTATAGTAATTCGGGGGGCTGGGGGTGTGGGGACTTGCACGGGCTCGGATGAGCCCGTGACAGCGGGGATATTGTATTAGGAGGCCACCGAAGTGGGCGACCGGTCTGTAGGGGGGTCTAAGCCCCCTACAGACCTCAAACACTACTTTACTAATCAATTTAACTCTTTGATAGGTTTGCTGAGCCGGGATCCGCACACTCTGCAGTTACCGGATGGCTCAGGATTACACATCCTGAGCCATCCGGTGACCGCAGTGCGGTCACGGCAAACGCTGCGAAAACTGCTGCCTGCATGATTTTTAACGCAGGCAGCAGTGCCGGATCCGGCCACCGGATGGCTTGTGAAGCCATCCGGTGTTTTGCATAGGCTTCCATCAGGAGCCTTTCCTGGTCCGGTTTTGAGCTTTTTTAAAGCTCAAAACCGGATCAGGATTTTAAACAAAAAACGCCGATGTGACCCTGGCCATTCTCACCTTTGAAGGTTGTGCCAGTTCACAACACCTATTGATCACAAAGAGCCAGGCTGCTGAACCTCCTAAATGATCCAAGGTGTGTAAAAAATGAAAAGGAGTTTCCACATGCGCTGCCCCGGGTATTGATTGGACTTGAAAGCTTGATCCAAGAATCTTTATTTGTAAAATCTTAACGTGTTTCGTGAGGTTCTCCTCACTTCATCAGGAGATACAAGCCTTGTAGCTCCTGATGAAGTGAGGAGAACCTCACAAAATGCGTTGAGATTTTACAAATAAAGATTCTTGGATCAAGCTTTCAAGTCCAATCAATACCCGGGACAGCGCATGTGGAAACTCCTTTTCATTTTTTACACACCTAAGAACAGGATATGAAGACACAAACGTTTTACAGCCACACTGCTAAACCAAAGACTTCTTTGGGGGAAAAAGAGAAATGGTGACCCTAGTAAAACCTCTTAGGGCCGCTTTACACTCACCAACTTCTGTGATCAACTTCTGAACAAATCTCTGGTTTCAGTGAAATCATGGACACATTGTTCCATTTTGTGGTTGTGTACAAATGTAACAATGTGTCCATGATTTCACTGCAACCAGAGATCTGTTCAGAAGTTGGTCACAGGAGTTGGTGTGCGTAAAGCGGCCCTTAGGGTTAAAAGTTTGATGCTCCTTTTATGGACATCACATGCTTCATAACAAAGTATAATGCCCCAAAGTCCCTCCCACATACAGTATAATGCCCTGAAAGTGCCTCCCCCACACACATATTATGATGCCCCCACAGTGTCTGCTTCCAGAATATGATGCCCCCACAGTGTTTCTTAAAACCAATATGAAGCCTTGGCAGTGTATGCTCCAAAGTATGATGCCCCCACAGAGTCCCCCATACATTGTGATGCCAATAATGATTCCCCACCCAGAATGATATTCCCTTACTGCCCATACAAATTAGAATTTCCCCAGTTCCCCCACTTAACCCTTTTCCCACAGTATGGTGCTGCTGATTTCTGCCTAACTGGCATATCCATACTGTAGACCCTCAGCTATCCCCGTTACCATGATGGAATGATCAGATCTTTGCCTGTGATGCCATCATACTTGTTGTACTGAGCCACAGATGGTTCGGGTAATTGGTGGAGCAGGGAGCAGAGGGCTCTCTGCCCTACCACGATGTACAACTGCATCCTAAAGATAAAGATATTGTAAAACATGTGCAAGTCTTGGGCAATGGTGGACTAACTGGACTGTGAGCCAGGAAATGCAGTATGCCGGTCACACGTGACGAATATCTGAATAGTAAAAGGTATTCGGTTAGACTTATCCGAACTTGAATACTGAGCTACTCGCTCATCACCAAATAGGATATCAATATCAACAAACTGTTTCCAATGGGTTAAAATGAATTCAGGCCTTACCGGATTGATGACCTGTCCTATAATATGGGGGAGATCATCAATTTGTTGGTGGGGATCTGACACCTGTCATCTCATCAGTTAAAATAAATGAATTCTAGAGTCTGGTGGTTCCAAGGTATCCATCTATGAGCATGCACCAAAAAACTCAAAATTCAGGTCTAAATGGTTATTGTGCAATGACGTTTGGTGGGACAAGTGAAAGTTATTGATTAAATCTTTATTTTTCTTAATAGTTCAAAAGAGATGGGAAAGATATGGACATTATAAATGAATATGCAAAACAATTTGACTGTGCGTTTCCCATGTGGATGGGGAATTTCAAAGTTAGTCTCATGGTTTATCACCCAGAATACATAAAGGCCATTCTGTCCAGACAAGGTGAGGAAACACACGGATTTTATCATTTTTTTTTACTCTGTTCTATATGATTTATGTTCGTTTTTGTCATGATTAATCAAGCTTTATATGTTCTACTTACATTGTAAATATCTATACCACAAGCTATCCAAAGCTCCTATCTCTTTCAGCCGTTGAGCCCCTGTGACTTATTTCTTAGCTCATATTACTCCTTTATATTATTTTTACAACTATTAATTTTTCCCCATTTCAAGATGATTTATTAGTGTTGTATGTCTTGCAATGTATCATGAATATTTCTTTAATATACATACTATTACCTTATAGACCCAAAGGACAGTTTTGCTTTCTCCTTCATAACCCCATGGGTTGGTGAGTAACATTTACAATACGTACTACATCTAACCACATGTTTGTGGCTCCAGAAGTCCCCAAAAATGGGATTTAAATGGAACCCCCAACTGAGCCATTCATCGTAATGAGGCACTTTTGTGGTTATTACAGCTTCATAATTACACTGCTTGTATTAGGTGCCTGAGCTATCATTTCTCCTGATGCTCGTATGGACCATTACATGCATGTTGAACTGTCATCAGATAGCTTGACATTGAAGTGATGTGAGGTTGCAGCAGAAAACAAGGCACAGCAGGTAGTCTTTAAAATCTTTACCTTACGTAGGTTGTTCAGTACAGCCAGGACATGTACAGAACCAGACATATGGCTCAGCCAGTCTAGAAGGAGCTGAAGTCCACTCTGCTGGAACAAGGTTTGGCATTCTTGCTGACTTCTGTCCCCGAGCTCCTTTATGGCTCCTCTAGATCCCTCTGAGTCTGTGGGTGCCCTCCAGCCAGGCAGGTGATATGGACCTTACAAGCGACTCCTTTAGTCCTCTGGTCCTTTTTGCTATTGTGCCCTGGATGGGCTCAAGAGGGTAGCTACCAGGCATGAAATCCGAAAGCCTCCAGGTTCTGTGGCCAGGTCCTGAAAACATGGACACTTAGGAACTAGCTGGCAGCAAATGCGTCCTGTCAGACCCTTGGCCTGATACCAACTAGAACAACTCCTGTTGCCTACCTCTCCCTATCCTAACTCCTAATCCAACCAGAAGTGGGGTCTGACCTAAGGTGGGTATCTTCCGCCCTGCACTCTCTGATTGGAGTTTGGAAAGTGTTGGATGTGTGGGGGGAATTCCAGCAGAGGGATCTTCACTTCTTTCCAGATGTGACATTACACAGAATGTTAAATACAATACCACTTGTGATAGGCAGACCACAGGGGTGCAAGGAGATGCTGCTAATAGGATTGCTGTCCACATCTGGGGAAGAAGGGAAGAAGGGAAGGGTTACTGATATCAGAGCATCTACAGCAAGAGAGGAAACAACCTTTTACAGCTATGTTCATATGTTCAGATTTTGGTCAGTTTTTGTAAGCCAAAACCACAAGTGGATGAAAAATACAGAAGTGGCGAGTCGACGTCTTTCTATTACACTTGTCCTCTGATTGTTCCACTCCTGGGTTTGGTTTGTAAATACTGATGTAAAATACTGACCAAATACTCAATGTGTGAAGGTGGCCTAATAGAAATATGTCACCACTTCTGTATTTTTCATCTACTCCTGGTTTTGGCTTCCAAAAATAGATGTGAAAAACTGATCAAAAACTGAACATGTGAACATAGCCTAAAGAAACCTACTGCATAGCAACATAGTCAAAATAATACAAGGGCAACACAACACTGTATGATTACCAAGTTGTGGGACACGACATCGGTCCGTCAGGCCTCTGTACCAGAAGTATCCATCTTTTTAGGAGGACACAAATAGCATGGTAGACACTCCTGAATGAAAGCCAGATGGAGCAAAAGAGTGTCTTATGAAAGAAACCACCAGCAATTAAGGAATTGTTCAGCTGTGAATGGAAATACAATATTTAGGTACATGAAATAGCAATATGATATTCCAGGACCCAAGAATTTTGAACAAGTATCACTCTGCCTCCACCCGCTTCTCTTCTTCCCACAGAGCATTCTGATGCCATATCTACTCCTGGTAACCCACCCGTCCACAACAAGTGAAAGAAAATGGGACTCACCAGATAAGGCTGCCATCATCCATGATTCCACATCTGATGCTCATGTACCTATTTTAGGTGTTTTCAGTTGTGCACAGCGGTCAGCATGGGCCCGCCATATACCTCATATCCATCAAGTCAGTAGTGGACACAGACAGATTAGGCCCCTGTGCATAAACATAATAATAATATCTACATAAGCCCTTTGCAATCCAATTATATTGGATAATATTATTATTATTATTATTATTAATGGCCTTCAGCTCAATGTCGAGCCATGTTGATTTAATGGCTGAATGCTCTGTAGGAAGATTGATATTGTGCAGCCTAGATAGGCCCACCAGGGTCTTCTCCAAGTCTAGATATATCCACCAGAGTCTTGTCCAAGCCTAGATAGGTCCACCAGGGTCTTCTGCAAGCCTAGATAGCTCCACCAGGGTCTTCTCCAAGCTTAGATAGGTCCACCAGGGTTGTTTCTGCCGTTATCTTTGGACTGCAATTGGATTTCCTTCTATTGTAGTTCAATAGCTCATCTTAATGCCCAATTCAACCTACTTTAGATGTTGCCCCCAAATCTTTTGACGCCCTCTATGGTTGCAGAAGTTGAAATGATATGTCCACCCTTCAATCAAGGTCTAATGCTCTGCAAAGAGGGTACCTGAATGTACTATAAGACAACCAGCAGGCAGAGGAAGTGTCATTCTCTGGGTCATATTCTGGTGGGAAATCTTGGGCCCCATTCCAACTACCTAAACATCATCCAAACTAAGTACTCTACTTCATGGCAGCAGCCAAAAAAGATTAAAATAATAAACAATGCTTATCTTAATTATCTGCTGCTAGTTCCATTCCAACTCTACCCAGTTCTCTGCCAGTCTCTACTCAAAGTTTTCTCTATTTCACCTCAGGAGTTGTGCTTTAATTCTAAGTCTGTTTCCCTCTATTTTTTCCTTAACTGTTGCTGTCTTCATCATTTTCCAGAGTCACTCACGTTGGTCTCCGGCAGCTCAAGTGTTTCATGGATTTATAGGCGATCACAGTTCTATACAAGTCTATGAGAGCATTGTAATGGCTCTCATAGAGATGTATTGGGAGCGTGTGATGTAACTTATGACTTCTGGCAAGTCAGAAGTTACGGGCAAAAGATGGTGCCGCGAGACTGGAACGATGTTGAAAAAAGGTGAAATTGTGAGAGGATGAGTATATTACTAGAAACAGAGACCTTAGGATAAAAGCACCACTCCAGTGCCGAGAAAAAAACATTGAAATAGTGCTTTAGGCTGTGGTCACAGTTGCCATGCGTTTTTTTTTAGTGATTTAACAAAACTCATGCTTTTTTTCATGTCAGCATGACTTTTGTAAGGTGTGTGATGGCTCCCTGCGTTTTTGAATCTGCACCTAAAAATAGTGCTTGTAGTATTTTTTTGAGCGTTTTGAAAAACGCATGCGTTTTTATAACATGGGTTCCTAAGGGAAACGCATGCAAAAACGCATGTACAATTAGTACCTTTTAGTGCCATTCAAAAACGCATGCGTTTCCCATAGGAGCCCATGTTAAAAAAACGCATGCGTTTCCGGAAACGCATGCGTTTTTTTAACATGGGCTCCTATGGGAAACGCATGCGTTTTTGAATGGCACTAATTGTACATGCGTTTTTGCATGCATTTCCCATAAGGCCCCATATTAAAAAACGCATACGTTTTTGGAAAAGCACCAAAAACGCATTGTACAGTCACACATGCTTTTTGGCTATTAGGGCATGCGTTTTTTAACATGGGGGCCTATGGGTGCGTTTTTTTACATGCGTTTTTGAAAACGCAGGTCTCCAAAAATGCATGTGAAAAATGGTACTGTGACCCCAGCCTAAAGGGGATTTCCAGTTTTAAAAAACAGGTACCGAAAGGATAGCATACTTGTAAAACAACCAAAACAGGTCGCGCACACTCTTACTTTCCCCGAGTTCAGCACCGTTTCTCCACCACTGTTTTAGGCCAGGGTCACATTTGCGGTTGGACCCTGGCCTGCCGGATTCCGGTTTCAACTTAGCAATTTTTCCATCACCGCATAGCGTTTCCGCTATGCGGTGCTGGAAACCGCAGTCCCTAGTTACCCGGTGTTTACCTGCACGACCTGTCACACAGGCAGCGGCTCGGAGGGCGTTTTACAGCGCCGCACAGGAAATCGTGTCTGCAACGGTTTCCTGTGCGGCGCTGTAAAACGCCCTCCGAGCCGCTGCCTGTGTGACAGGTCGTGCAGGTAAACACCGGGTAACTAGGGACTGCGGTTTCCAGCACCGCATAGCGGAAACGCTATGCGGTGATGGAAAAATTGCTAAGTTGAAACCGGAATCCGGCAGGCCAGGGTCCAACCGCAAATGTGACCCTGGCCTTAGTCTCTTTCGCTGCAGTGGTTACATCACAATTAGGCTGGCTTCACACTTGCAGATGCATCTGCAGCGTTTTGCAGATGCATCTGCAAGTATCAGCATGCAGACCGCGGCCCCTATGTTTATAATAGGGCGCACCGCGGTCTGAAAGCGTCCATGGTGCGGGCGGGAGAGTGTGATCTGTAAGCAGGCATCCGCCTGCGGACGCTTCACATACAGGAATGAATGAGAGCTTTCAGACCGCGGTGCGCCCTATTATAAACATAGGGGCCGCGGTCTGCATGCTGATACTTGCAGATGCATCTGCAAAACGCTGCAGATGCATCTGCAAGTGTGAAGGCAGCCTAACATTGAACATTTCCACTGCAGCCAAAGACTGAGCTCAGGGCTCTGCTGATCTAGATGGCACAAGCCACTGAGCTCTGTGATTGGCTACAGCGATGATGTGCATCGAGGTCGTGATGTTACTGCTGCAGACAATATGCAGTGATGGAGCAATGGTGGAATGCCGGTACTGGAAGGGTAAGAACTATCTGTGTTTGATGTCTTACAAGTATGCGATCAGTTGGGCACCAGATTTTTGAAAGTGGAACTGTCCTTTAATGCTACAGTAATGACGTCCGAACAGGGACTTGTGTAGTCAAAGTAAATCCTGCCCAAGTCTATACGTTAATTGTTGACCTGTCTGTTGCCTTCATGTCATTCAGGGAAAGGTTTGCTGGTGTTGTCCGGACAGAAATGGTTCCAGCACCGAAAACTATTGACCCCGGGATTCCATTACGATGTCCTGAAGCCGTATGTCAAATTAACGTCCGACAGTGTTAATGTCATGCTGGTAAGGAGAAACATCCACGTTCTGAAACCTTCTTGGGCGCCCAAAAATCCATCTAGATCAGTGTTTCTCAAATCCAGTCCTCAGGACCCACTAACGGGTCATATTTTCAGGATTTTCTTAGTATTGCACAGGTGTTGGAATTACTAAGAAAATCCTGAAAACACAATTTGTTGGTGGGTCCAGAGGACTGGAGTTGAGAAACACTGATCTAAAGTGTAATGTATCTGCGAAATTTGTTGTAACAAACAAAAATACAACTGCACTCTGAACTGCTAAGACATGCATACCATGAATATCAGACTATAGATCTGCAATAGTGCTAAAGAAATATATGAAAAACTGAGACACTTAATATATAAAGATGCCATATCTATACCCACCCAGTAGGCAGGTTGAGAGAGTCTTCTTACTAGGTAAGGCTAGGGACACACTTGGGAGGCTGCATCCGTCTACTGCATCCGTTACTGGATCCATTCTCTTCCATTGTCATTTTTGAGTCATTGTTAGTGTTTGCGTTAACACTTACGCTAACGCATGGTACCTATATGTACCATGCGTTAACACATGCATTTCCCAAAGAGCCCCATGTTAAAAAAAGTGCATGCATTTTTCATAAAACACCAAAAAACGTTGCAGACCCTATTAAAAATGGATTTCTCAAAAATGCAATGCAGTAAACGGATTGCACTTTGGCAAACCATTTTTAACATTGGAATCTATGGGTCCATTAATGGATTCTGTTTTCAGGATGAAAAACAGGATCCAATAGCAGAATTGCAAACGCAAGTGTGGCCCTGGCCTAAGGGCTAAGACACACTGGCGTGAAACTGGGACGACTGCAATGTGAGTCAAAATCACATTGCAGTCGGACCAATGTTATTCAATGTATGAGAACACATTTCTGATTGTCGAATGTTTTTTTCTCATCTGATTCACGGATGTCAAAGCAGTTGCAACTCGCTAATGCAAGTCTATGGGTCGTACAAAAATCACATACCACAGTTGGATCACAGTTGGACCACAGTCGGACCATCCAACTCTGATCAGAGTTTTCACAGCTGAAACAATTGCCAAGCCGATTTCATTCAAAAATCGCATGCAACTCTCGGATTGCACTCGGACTACACTGATTACTGTTGGACAGCTCTCGGATGTGATCTCAGATAATGTCAGACAGTAGCATCACTGTTGGATGCAAAATGGACCAAAACTCTGACTCTCAGATCCGTGAATCGGAGAGTTTTTGCACTCGCCAGTATGTCCGTACCCTTATTGAAAGATTGACACCTCTTCTGGGTTTTGGAGCCACTCCTGGTTTTGGCACACAAACCTGATGAACTCTAATCAGGGAAAATCTGCAGTGTGAAACCAGCCTAATTACACTAAAGTCAATTACTCTCTCTGGGTTTAAAAACCTCCATTTATATGGGTGAGTATGCCTTTTGCTTGTGCACCCCTCCCATTAGCCTTAGGTAATTGTATGCTCTATTAGCAGGTTCCTACTCCACAATAAAAATGGGAACTTTTAAATCCAAAGAGAGGCATTGACTTTAGTGTAGGTACCCGGTAAGCCAACACACCTCAACGTGGCTACTGAGCATATACTGTTTATCTCCAATTATTTGATGAATGTGACTCTAAAATTGAATCTTTAAATCCCCGCAGAGTGCACTTATTAAAATATAACCTTTAATAATTAAATTAAAATTAATTCAATCGTGTGTATCCCTCACACCCAGTGTCCATATATCACACCAACCATACAGGGGAGGGGGGCTGTTTCCCTGCGTTCACCCTGTCTTTTATCCTGCCTATCAAAGGAGTTTTATACACGTGGTTTTTATGGTGTCCCCATTCCACGATGACTCTCCCTGGTGTCCCTATCTCTACACTGAGGGTTAGTCTCATATATACACTATCTCTATCCTCAGTGCGTTACTATTGGATACTGGTCAAATCCTAGTATCCGTGGCAGATGCCACGGCGCATTCGCTTGGTCAGACGCGCCTGGAAAGCGTCCAATTAGGTGTTTCCGGATGCTAAGTGACAGGCGTATGCGCCGTGGCGTCTGCCACTTTCACTTGCGATTCACACTATGCAGAGCGCGTGCTCAGCTGTGCTCGGCCATAGGATATAATGGGGGCACCAAGCGCATCTATGCGTCCCTGCACTAGGCTGCCCAAGCCCCTAAATGCCCCTGCACTTGCATTTGCGCTGGCGCAGGCAGGCAGAGCAGCCTAGCGCAGGGACCTCATAGATGTGAAAACACCCTATATAGAAATGGGCATTTTTACATGTTAATAATTTTTACATATATTTCATTTGCAATACTGCAATACTATATTCTTATATTCATAGTATGCATATCTTAGCAGTTCAGAGAGCAGCTGCTGTGTTATAATATGTTACGCACCTGTTCACATTGCATGATAGGGAACTTTCACATCAGCGATTTTTCAAATGCGACAGAATCTGTCTTTTTCTACAAAAAAATGTGTCCGGAAACATTGTGACAACACTGTGTTCTGACCAATGCATGTGTAATGGAGTTCTGGAAATGTGGTTCGACTTGCGGTTTCATCCAGATCCAGCAAATCTGGCACTTCAGGCTTGTTTTAAAACTGCAGTTAGCCTGGGTTCACACTTGGCCATCAGTTTTTGCACAAGGCTTAAATACTGGATCCTTTTTTTAAATGTGTTTTTGGCTGGTTTTTAACCCTCCTGTGTTGCTCTGCTTTTTTTGGACTTTGTCATTTATCCCCAAAAAATGTTAGAAAAAACTGTCAGCATGAGTTTTTTAAGGTCTCTGATGGCTCCCTGCGTTTTTGGCTGCGTTTTTGAATCTGCACATAAAAATAGTGCTTGTAGTATTTTTTGGAGCGTTTTGAAAAACGCATGCGTTTTTGTAGAAAACGCATGCGTTTTTATAACATGGGTTCCTATGGGAAACGCATGCAAAAACGCATGTACAATTAGTACCTTTTAGTGCCATTCAAAAACGCATGCGTTTCCCATAGGAGCCAATGTTAAAAAACCGCATGCGTTTCCGCATGCGTTTTTTTAACATGGGCTCCTATGGGAAACGCATGCGTTTTTGAATGGCACTAATTGTACATGCGTTTTTGCATGCGTTTTCCATAAGGCCACTTATTAAAAAACGCATGCGTTTTTGGATATGCTCCAAAAACGCATGGGACAGTCACACATGCTTTTTGGCTATTAGGGCATGCGTTTTTTAACATGGGGGCCTATGGGTAAGTTTTTTACATGCGTTTTTGAAAACGCAGGTCTCCAAAAATGCATGTGAAAAATGGTACTGTGACCACAGCCTTGGCTGGGGTCACAGTACCATTTTTCACATGCATTTTTGGAGACCTGCATTTTCAAAAACGCATGTAAAAAACGCACCCATAGGCCCCCATGTTTAAAAACGCATGCCCTAATAGCCAAAAAGCATGTGTGACTGTCCCATGCGTTTTTGGAGCATATCCAAAAACGCATGCGTTTCTGTAGAAAACGCATGCGTTTTTGTAGAAAACGCATGCGTTTTTATAACATGGGTTCCTATGGAAAACGCATGCAAAAACGCATGTACAGTTAGTACCTTTTAGTGACATTCAAAAACGCATGCGTTTCACATAGGAGCCCATGTTAACAAAAACGCATGCGTTTCCGGAAACGCATGCGTTTTTGTTAACATGGGCTCCTATGGGAAACGCATGCGTTTTTGAATGTCACTAAAAGGTACTAACTGTACATGCGTTTTTGCATGCGTTTTCCATAGGAACCCATGTTATAAAAACGCATGCGTTTTCTACAAAAACGCATGCGTTTTTCAAAACGCTCAAAAAAATACTACAAGCACTATTTTTATGTGCAGATTCAAAAACGCAGCCAAAAACGCAGGGAGCCATCAGAGACCTTAAAAAACTCATGCTGACATGAAAAATGCATGTAAAAAAGCATGCGTTTTTAAAAGGCACTAAAAAAACTGTGACCACAGCCTAAGGCTGGGGTCACAGTACCATTTTTCACATGCATTTTTGGAGACCTGCGTTTTCAAAAACGCATGTAAAAAACGCACCCATAGGCCCCCATGTTAAAAAACGCATGCCCTAATAGCCAAAAAGCATGTGTGACTGTCCATGCGTTTTTGGAGCATATCCAAAAACGCATGCGTTTTTGTAGAAAACGCATGCGTTTTTGTAGAAAATGCATGCGTTTTTATAACATGGGTTCCTATGGAAAACGCATGCAAAAACGCATGTACAGTTAGTACCTTTTAGTGCCATTCAAAAACGCATGCGTTTCCCATAGGAGCCCATGTTTAAAAAACGCATGCGTTTCCGGAAAAACGCATGCGTTTTTTTAACATGGGCTCCTATGGGAAACGCATGCGTTTTTGAATGGCACTAAAAGGTACTAACTGTACATGCGTTTTTGCATGCATTTTCCATAGGAACCCATGTTATAAAACGCATGCGTTTTCTACAAAAACGCATGCGTTTTTCAAAACGCTCAAAAAAATACTACAAGCACTATTTTTAGGTGCAGATTCAAAAACGCACCCAAAAACGCAGGGAGCCATCACACACCTTACAAAACTCATGCTGACATGAAAAAAAGCATGAGTTTTGTTAAATCACTTAAAAAAACGCATGGCAACTGTGACCCCAGCCTTAGACATTTCTAGCCATCCCTTTTTGCTAAAAAAGTGTATTTGTAAAGTTCATAAAAGTGACTTTATTACCTTCAGCACTGCGGCTTCTCAGATTTTGAGAAGCCGCAAAACTAATGTTTTAACTCAGGAAGAGTTCAGAAATCAATATTTGGTGGAATAACCATGATTTTGATTTTTAATCACAGCTTTTATGCGTCTTGGCATACTTTCCACCAGTCTGTCACACTGGTTTTGGGTGACCTTATGCCACTCCTGGCACAAAAGTGTAAGCAGTTCTTCTTTGTTTGATGGCTTGTGACTATCCATCTTCCTCTTGATTACATTCCAGAGGTTTTCAATGGGTTTCAGGTCTGGAGATTGGGCAGGCAATGACAGGGTCTTGATGTGGTGCTCCTTCATCCACACATTGATTGATCTAAAACCCTGTCATGGCCAGCCCAATCTCCAGACCTTGGTTATTCCACCAAATATTGATTTCTGAACTCTTCCTGAGTTAAAACATTAGTATTGTGGTTTCTAAATGAATATGAACTTGTTTTCTTTGCATTATTTGAGGTCTAAAATCACTGTTCTGTTTATTTATTATTATTTTGAAGATTTATCATTTGCTGCAAATAAATACAACATTTTTAGCTTTGAATTTCGGAGACATGTTGTCAGTACTTTAAAGAATAAAAGAACAATGTCATTTTACTCAAAAATATACTTATAAAGAGAAAAATCTGAGAAAGTGAACATTTTGCAGTGGTCTCTTCATTATTTCCAGAGCTGTATAGGCAGCCTGAACACAGTGTTACAGCACATTAACGCTATGCGCTCAGGCTGCAAAATTATACGTTTTAGACGGAACCGTCAGCCAAAAGACTGACGCTAGTGTGACCCTAGCCTTAGCGAGTGACAGCAACTTTTTCTTGTGTAACTAGTTGGACATAACAGTTATGTATAAGACCCAAAGAAACACTCGGGCTTCACAACAACTTTGGTCATACCGGGACAGCATCATAAAGGGTGTCAAAAAAGAACCTATTTTTTTACATGTTGCTTGTGTCGGGCCACACGGGACGGGGGTACTCGGTACCGGACCGGACGGTGCCGGGAAAGTCACGGGTGGCTTGGTCCCTGGCTCGGCAAATAAAGGGGAATATTTAGCAGTTCACAAGTCATTGGCAGTTCTTTACAAAGTTCAAGTACAGTTCTCAGTACACAGTTCAAAGACACGGGCACATTCTCCCTCTCCGGGTTCCCTTTGCTCTGCAGCCAGGCCTCTCTCTCTCTGTGACCCTCACACAGTCTTTAGTGTCCTTTCCGGGCTATTACATTCTCTTTACTACGTGTTGTGCGACACCGGACAGTATGGCGGTGACTCGGACCCCTGGTGGGCCCTCCGGGTTGTCACTGGGCTGCCTGTCCTTTGGGTTGGGGACCCTAACGTGGAGCTGTGGTCCCCCGTCGTGTTGCTTGGGGATCCCGGGTAAACTGCGGTCCCCTCTAGAGCCGACACTCTACTCAGCCCAGCCTCCAGCAGTCCTCAGCACGAGGCTCTACCAGGCTCCTTCTCTCTGTTCCTCTTGGTATCATAGGAGGGACTTCTCTGCCTGCAGTCAGTGGCTTCAGCTGCTGTCTAGGGCACGGGTTCCACCGTCCCTCTCTGTTCTGTCACACTCCTGGTGGCATCAGCGTCGGACGGGCTTTCTCTCCCCTCTGGCTCGCACTGGCTCAGTACGGATTCTGCGCTCCTAGCCTTGCACTCACAGAACATGTGATTGTCTTTCTGTCTTTACAGCTCAGCTTCTGGTCTTTGCATCTCGGCACCCTGGGCCTACTAACTTCCTTCACTCCTCCCCCTACTATATACTGTCAAGTCACCTGACTACGTGTTTGCCCAACCCACTCCTCTGATCCACCACCCCTCAATCTCATAGAGTGTCTAATCTCAGGGCTGGATGTTAACTCCTTCTACACGTGGGTTGTGTGGGCTGTGAGGGTGTTGTTGTGCAACAAGTGTCCTACCTGCCTGGCTGCAGTTCCCTTTGTGGCCTCCTGGACGCAGGGGCGCCAAACTTGCAAGACAGATATGATTATGGTGCACAATGCAAGTCGCATGTGTCTGCTTTGCTTGCAACTTGGCAAATTGTAATTTTAGCTTGCAAATTACAGATTTTGCAATGAGTAAATACATTTTGTTTAGGACCAATGGGAAAAACTGGCCCCAAAAAAGAAACCCGTGGAGCTTTTCCATCACGTCAGTCTCATGACCTTGGACACCATCATGAAATGCGCCTTCAGTTACCAGAGCAACTGCCAGAATAACAGGTTGGTTTTCGACAATATTGTAATGTATTTCTAAATTCTGAACGTGTACATATTGTAGGAGTAACGATACAGCTGCTATGGGATCCTTGGACAGAGGAGGCCCAGTATAGTGGGAACCTTCATATTACTTCCCTAAACTAAACTCATCTGCAGAACCTAGTGGCCATGTGAGGTACTGTGCTACCAAAACATGCTCGACCAATTTTCTTCTTTTTTCAGTGAAAATGACTACATCAAAGCTGTATACGAGCTCTCCTCCCTCGTGGATTTCAGAGTCCGTTTCTTTCCATATCATAATGACTTTATTTTTCACATGAGTCCACATGGATACCGGTTCCGAAGAGCATTGAAAACAGCACATGAACACACAGGTCAGAATAAATCATACATTAATAAAACCAATATTCAAATTGTCACTTCAGTGAGCAAGTGAAAAACTCTAATGCCACCCAATAAGGGTAGCAATCCTTAAAGTCATAATCGACTCTTTAACAAGCCTTTTAATATGACTTAGGATTTGTGCCAGATCAGAACCCCAAACTGCAGATGCTACGTTTTGGGGTGATTGCCCTCATCAGTGCAGTGTGTGAGAAATCTGATCTGGCTGTGTGGGAGGCTGAGATGAGGTCTGGGGGACTAGCTATTCTCCTCATGGAGAAGAATCTGCCTGCCAAAATAAGGAGAGAGATAAGCTGATAAGGAGACTTATAGCCGTAATGCTCCTCTGGGAAATATGCAAATTGTCACTTCAGTGAGGAAGTGAAAAACTCTAATGCCACCTAATAAGGGTAGCAATCCTTAAAGTCATAATCGACTCTTTAACAAGCCTTTTAATATGACTTAAGGTACCGTTACACAGGACGACGTTGTTACGATGTCCGCAACGATCTCGTGGGCGCGCGGTCATTTTTGACATCATTTCAACATCGCTGGTGAGATGTCACACGTCTAGATATCGTGGACAACTCACCAACGATGTTGTGAGCACGTATCATTCGCCAACCCCGCGAACGATCCCTGCTCATTGCTGTGAATGGGTGAAGTCGTCCATGACATCGTTATCGCGGTGTCACACAGGACGATGCTAGCAGATCGCTTGAACGACATCGTCAGGTTTTTGAACATGTTCATAAACCTGTCAACTCCAACTTGACTAATTATCGTAGTTGAATCGTTTGGTTACACGCAACCACGTACTAACGATGTTGTTTCAACATCATAGAACACGTCACTTTTCAGTGATGTCATGCACGATGTCGTGCCGTGTAACGGTACCTTTAGGATTTGTGCCAGATCAGAATCCCAAACTGCAGACACTGCGTTTCAGGGTGATTGCTCCTCATCAGTGCAGTGTGTGGACCTCGTCTCAGCCTCTCATACAGCCAGATCAGAATTCCTACACACTGCACTGATGAGGGGCAGTCACCCCGAAAGCAGCGTCTGTAGTTTGGGGTTCTGATCTGGCACAAATCCTAAGTCATATTAAAGGGCATGCTAAAGAGTCGATTATGACTTTAAGCATTGCTACCCTTATTGGGTGGCATTAGAGTTTTTCACTTCCTCACTGAAGTGACAATTTGCATATTTCCCAGTGCAGCATTGCGGCTATAAGTCTCCTTATCAGCTTATCTGTCTCCTTATGTTGGCAGGCAGATTCCTCTCCATAAGGAGAATAGCTAGTCCCCGAGACCTAAAGCCAATATTATTACATAAGCGCAGCTCTGCTGGAAAACTGGAATATTTTTTAATGCATTGGATAGAATAGCATGCCTACCACACAGACAGGCCAGGCGATTACAACACTTTTGCAATTGTGTTTCATATAAAAAGTCTAGTAGGTGGGTAAGGGGGGATGCTCTTAAAATGGCAATTTTAATTTGATGATTCTACAGTCAATTCAACATGGAATTTCACGGTAAATACACCAGTTTCATCAAGTATCTCAGATCCATTTAATAGTGCATTCATTTCGTATTGTGAAATTTAGTGAAATATCCCATTTAAGCAAAAAAGGTAGCCACTCTGTCACACTTGAGCGTACAGACTCCCAGTGTGTAGTGCAACACAAGGGTGATAACAGGGATAGTATAGTAGGAAGACCCTGGCGATTGGGAGAGTGGGGAGGGGTCGCCTCCTCACAATCAACTGAGACTACACCCTAAGCTCCCTAGCGTCCCTATATGGGTCCTTCCCCTTCATTGTAGTCACAAGTCTAGGCCCTTGCTTGAACTCACCTTGGTTAATGTACAGGCCAACAAGGACACTAGTCTTGCCACTACAATAATACAACACAAAGTAAGAGAGAAGACAGATACAAAAGGATATAACTCAAAACTCCTCAGTTGCAGCAAAGGTCCACTGCTACAATTGTGACGACACCACAGATCCGTCCAAAGAGGACAGCACAGAAAGAGATTTTATAACTGGCATCAGATGGTAAGACATGTGACTATTTATAGCAGAGGGGAGTGGTCACAAAGAACTGTGATTATAGGTCACAAGAAACAGCCAGCAAGGAAGAGTCCTTAACCCCTACAGCACCAAAAGAAAGCAAATACATGTAAACACAAGCTAAAAACCTTAAGGTCCCAGCCTTTCCAGAGATCTCCACAGTGTGGGACACACTTGTGACACACACTAAAGCTACGTTCACACGGTGCGCTATTGCACCGCTCGGGTCCTATTTGTATGGATCCGCAATTGCAGTGAAAATGCAGTAAAGCCGAGTCAATGCATTTCACTATTTTGCATTCACAAGCTGCGCTTTTTATGGACCCACTTTTGGGCTGAAATCAGGTCCGAAAAAAGAATGAGCATGTCAATTTCCTGCAGTGTTTTTGCTGCGCTTTTACTCACCTCGCCATGGTCCCACGCTGATCTCTCCTCATCTCGACGGCACAGGACCTCTGGAGGACCTTGAACAGCACCATGTGACCAAGCGACGCCACCCGGTCACATGGGAGGCTGCAGGGTCCTAGAGGCAGCTCTCTGCAGCCTAGGGGGATGAGAGGAGATCACCGGCGGTCACCGGGGGAGTGCAGCCAGTTGAGTAAGTGCAGACGAATAGCGCAGCAGCGTTTACACAAAGAATGCTGCACTTTGTGAGGATCCGCTCTTGGTGCAGTTTTTGCACCAAAAACGGATCCTCACAAAACGCAGCAATAATGTGTGTGTGAACATAGCCCTAGGTAATATATATTTTAAAATATGAGAAAATCTCTTTAAACCCCTTTTTAAAAGTAAAAGTAGTACAGTAATGCTAGGAAGTTCAATTTAGATGTAGGACAGAGTTAGACGAGGCCCTCCAGTGCATTGACTCTGGGGGCCACTGATCAACAACATGGAAGTATTACATTCACACATTTTCCTATGCTTCCATATAGTAATATACTGAGTAGTTTATAAAATCAATGATGAGATGTTTCCTTAGTTTCTTCATAGTGAAACAAGTGTATTGTGCCAACTACTGATTATGTTTGGTGGTCAGTGACATACACAGGGACCCAACAGAGAATTCTCCGGTTCTCCGGTGGGCCAGTCTGAACACGGGTGAAGAAGTAGCTAATTTCTCCTACATTTTTTTTTTCATAATAACTATATTTACATTGAATTATAACAGCAATAATAATATTATAATTTTTCTGTACAGAGAATGTTATCAAACTGAGGAAACAATCACTAAAACAGGAGACAGAGCTGGATAAGATCAAGCAGAAGAGACATTTGGATTTTCTGGACATTCTGTTATGTGCCAAGGTACTGAACTGATCCAGATATAACGTATTGTATCCAGGAGGATCATTCGTTTTGCTGCTAGATTGTCTGTAAATCCACTTTCTGAGTGATTTGTAAATCTGATACAAAACTTATACAGGGAAAACTCTGCTCCCTCTCTGTACCCCCATTCCTGTCAGTCTAGTGTAAAACAAGATTGTGCCATTTATTCTAAAACATATATAATGTTTTAGCAGTGTTACATATCTGACAAGACGCTTTACTCATCTTGTGTTAAAACCTTCATATGTCCAGTTGAGTATGGATTTGTTCTGCCCTTAGGCACCCTCTACATAATATCCAAACATTGTGTGTGTCTTATCAGGATGAAAATGGTCAGGGTCTATCTGATGAAGATCTGCGGGCAGAGGTGGACACCTTCATGTTTGAAGGACACGATACAACGGCCAGTGGTGTCTCCTGGACATTATACTGTATGGCTAAATACCCCGAGCACCAGGAGAAATGTCGAGAGGAGATCAGAGAGGTCCTGGGAGATCGGACCACAGTCGAGTGGTAAGAACCTAATCTAATATATACAGTTGTGGCCAAATGTATTGACACCCCTGCAATTCTGTCAGATAATACTCAGTTTCTCCTGAAAATGATTGCAATCACAAATTCTTTGGTATTATTATCTTCATTTAATTTGTCTTCAATGAAAAAACACAAAAGAATTGTCCTAAAGCCAAATTGCATATAATTCCACACCAAACATAAAAAGGGGGTGGAAAAAAGTATTGGCACTGTTAGAAAAATCATGTGATGCTTCTCTAATTTGTGTAATTAACAGCACCTGTAACTTACCTGTGGCACCTAATAGGTGTTGGCAATAACTAAATCACACTTGCAGCCAGTTGACATGGATTAAAGTTGACTCAACCTCTGTCCTGTGTCCTTGTGTGTACCACATTGAGCATGGAGAAAAGAAAGAAGACCAAAGAACTGTCTGAGGACTTGAGAAACCAAATTGTGAGGAAGCATGAGCAATCTCAAGGCTACAAGTCCATCTCCAAAGACCTGAATATTCCTGCGTCTACCGTGTGCAGTGTCATCAAGAAGTTTAAAGCCCATGGCACTGTGGCTAATCTCCCTAGATGTGGACGGAAAAGAAAAATTGAGAGATTTCAACGCAAGATTGTGTGGATGGTGGATAAAGAACCTCGACTAACATCCAAACAAGTTCAAGCTGCCCTGCAGTCCGAGGGTACAACAGTGTCAACCCGTACTATCCGTCGGTGTCTGAATGAAAAGGGACTGTATGGTAGGAGTCCCAGGAAGACCCCACTTCTTACCCGAGACATAAAAAAGCCAGGCTGGAGTTTGCCAAAGCTTACCTGAGAAAGCCTAAACGTTTTGGAAGAATGTTCTCTGGTCAGATGAGACAAAGGTAGAGCTTTTTGGGCAAAGGCATCAACAAAGAGTTTACAGGAGAAAAAAGAGGCATTCAAAGAAAAGAACACGGTCCCTCCAGTCAAACATGGCGGAGGTTCCCTGATGTTTTGGGGTTGCTTTGCTGCCTCTGGCACTGGACTGCTTGACCGTGTGCATGGCATTATGAAGTCTGAAGACTACCAACAAATTTTGCAGCATAATGTAGGGCCCAGTGTGAGAAAGCTGGGTCTCCCTCAGAGGTCATGGGTCTTCCAGCAGGACAATCACCCAAAACATACTTCAAAAAGCACTAGAAAATGGTTTGAGAAAAAGCACTGGAGACTTCTAAGGTGGCCAGCAATGAGTCCAGACCTGAATGCCATAGAACACTTGTGGAGAGATCTAAAAATGGCAGTTTGGAGAAGGCACCCTTCAAATATCAGGGACCTGGAGCAGTTTGCCAAAGAAGAATGGTCTAAAATTCCAGCAGAGCATTGTAAGAAACTCATTGATGGTTACCGGAAGCGGTTGATCGCAGTTATTTTGGCTAAAGGTTGTGCAACCAAGTATTAGGCTGAGGGTGCCAATACTTTTGTCTGGCCCATTTTTGGAGTTTTGTGTGAAATGATCAATGTTTTGCTTTTTGCTTCATTCTCTTTTGTGTTTTTTCATTTAAGACAAATTAAATGAAGATAATAATACCAAAGAATTTGTGATTGCAATCATTTTCAGGAAGAAACTGAGTATTAGAGTAGTAATAGGAAGGTGCAGGGACAGGTAGTGATAGCCTGGGGGGCTTTATGGAGGTGAGAGGTTCCCTTTAAAGATTACTGATTCCTTTCAAAAACAGTGCCACCCCTGTGTACAGGTTGTGTGTGATATTGCAGGGCAGCTTAATTGAGATCTGGAAGAATTCAGGGACTGCTCGGCTGATGCTCAAAGGGAGATAAGGGTTGTGAGGCGTCCTCCTAGAAAGGATCTCTGTCTGTAATGGTACCTTTACACGCCGCGACGGCAGGCTGGATACATCCCGCTACAGGCTACAAATGTAGCTTGTAGCGCCAATGTGGCCCGTCGTAGCGGCGTCTGAAGACGTGACGCTACAGCCGGCAACAGATATGGTACCTTTACACGCCGCGACGGCAGGCTGGATACATCCCGCTACAGGCTACAAATGTAGCTTGTAGCGCCAATGTAGCCCGTCGTAGCGGCGTCTGAAGACGTGACGCTACAGCCGGCAACAGATACATCTGTTTCCTAGCTCTGCTCAAAAACTGATGGCTACAACGCCGATGGTAGCGAGCTGTATCGGCGTGTAAAGAGGCAACGGAAGGGAACTCGGGACAGCCTGCAATGTAGCTAAGGCGTGACCCTGGCTCCGTGTTACCGCGCCCCATGTGCGATCATTGGTGGAAGCTGCTGCATGACGATTGGTAGTCGCTGCATAGGGAGGCATATTTAAAGGAGCTGACGAGTCACACTACACAATCGCTCGAGCGTGCTGTATTACTCAGCCTCCTGCGTTGCCTGCCCAATCAGGATGTTATTGCTTCGTCCTATCAGCGTACGGACGTCTCGTAATCCACAATTGTAGCACGCCTATGTGCTGTCCCTGCTGCACCAGGTCCGCCCATAGTAGCTGGTTATAGCGGTGTGTAAATGACCTACAGCTGGCTACTTGAGACACCCGGCGATGTAGCTAGCTATAGATGTAGCGTGGCGTAGCCAACCTTGTGGCGGCGTGTAAAGAGGGTGCGTTGACCGTTTGTAACCGTTTGAGCGTGCTCGTGCACGTGAAGTAGCGGGATGTATCCAGCCTGCCGTCGCGGCGTGTAAAGGTACCTTAATTGTGTGTGAAGTGAGTCTAATCCAGCTGCATGGTAGGGAAACGTCCACAAGTAAAATGCCGTCATCGGTAATCATAAAGATTGTGCCTCTGTATCAGACAGAAAATTACTGCCTGCTGTGTAATGTTCACCCAAGCTCTAAGATCCTCAGCACCCACACATACCAGGGTCTGTCATGAGCAGGGCCGTTCCCCATATGATAGACTGTATGCAATGGTGGGGAAGATACCTAAGACCAAGAGGTTAACGACAGCTTGTGATACAGGAAGAAGGGCCCCTAAAATGGCAGACAGCACTGGGGTCTTAAAGATAGTGGCAGCATGTGACCAGAGAGAGGGTCATACAGCTCATACTAGGCAGAGAAGGCACCAAACCGTACAAAAGTGTACCCGACCGAGAGGAGTGCTGTGTTTCAAGAGGGGAGGTGCAATGGCTGGAGCCCATCCTTAAAAGGAGGAGTGTCAGATGGAAGCAGAAGGGCTGGTCCAGCGAAGGTGGTGTCTACGAGTGGAGGGCACGGTGTTTGAAGAGAAGTGGGCTAGTGAGAATAGACCTGCGTGTACGAGAGGTGAGGTTGTGGGCACAGCTAATGCGACTGATGGGTCACGCAGGAGGTCCATGCTGCCAAAAGAAGTGGGACCTGTGATATAGGAACGGAGCGTCACCATCCTGGCTGGCACAACGTCAGAGAAATGGTGCAACAGCGTGGAGACCTCTGATACTTACTGTGAGAAAGAGCGGCCAAGAAGAGTGGGCTGAAGGAACTCATCCGATACCAGCTGGAGTGTCCGGAGGTCAGGATGTCGGCTACACAGGGTCCTGGGGCCTGCCGGTCTTAGAACCCAAAGGCATGGAGCTAGATGGAGATGAGTCAGGTCTGTAGAGGAGGTAGGCTTGATTATCTCGTTTACCCTGGCCCAAGAGTGTCTAAGGGGGATCTAAGAGAGCTGAGTGTGAGCGGCAGTGTAATAGGGCCCCATTGGAGACTTTCATTAGGTGAGCGCTCAAGAAGCGAAAAGATGGTGCACTATTAAATATTGTAAAGGATTAAAGAGGACCTGTCACCAACCACACATGGTGATCTAATTACAGCACTGAATGCAGCATGTCTGCTGCATTCAGGCTAGGGGTCCCCAGCCCTTGATTTCCCCTGTACCCCGAGATAATATACTTTGAAAACTTACATTGTGGAGCCAAATAGGAGATGGCTTGTGGCTGGAGCCAAAGGGCAGTTTCACACCCCCTGTATGTTTAATCTGCCCACCGCCGCCTCCCTGATGCCAATCATTGTCTCTCTTGCCTGCAGCATAACACAGAGCGAGGGGTGCGGTTCTGCTCTGTGTTATGCTGCCTCCTGCTCTGACATCACCGCCTTACCTTGCCCTGCTCCATGTTAACCATGGAGCAGGGCAGGTATAAGCGGTGACATCACCGCAGGGGGCGGGCAAAGTGGCCATCACTGCAATAGGCTCTGTGTTATGCTGCAGGCAAGGGAGACAATGATTGGCATCAGGGAGGCAGCGGTGGGCAGATTAAACATGCAGGAGGTGTGAAACTGCCCTTTGGTTCCAGCCACAAGCCACCTCCTATTTGGCTCCACAATGTAAGTTTTCAAAGTGTATTATCTCTGGGTACAGGGGGGCTCAAGGGCTGGGGGACCCATTGCCTGGATGCAGCAGACATGCTGCATTCAGTGCTGTAATTAGATCACCATGTGTGGTTGGTGGCAGGTCCTCTTAAAGGAATTAGGGAACCTTTCACATCAGTGCTTTCGCTGATGTGCGGCAGATCCAGCAGATTTACCACATCTGCCGGATCGGCCACCTAACGGTCTCACTTGTGGCCTGGATCCAGCAAGCCCCATGCATTGTCTATGGGGGCTTGCGGTCCAATGCCGTTACGCCGCATCGGGCACTTCCAGCCACGAAGAAAAAAAGCTGCAAGCAGCCTTTTTTTTTGCAGCCGCAAGTGCCGAATCTGACGCATCCGGCAGAACCGCACTTGCGGCACCGGACCGCATGCATGGGGCTTGCTGGACCCGGGGTACAAGTGCGGCCGTTAGGCTACTGATCCGGCAGATGCGGCACCACCTGCCGAATGAGCCGCACATCAGCGAGAACGCTGATGTGAAAGGCCCTTCAGTCATGTAAGATTATATACCTGAGAAGACCACATGTCATGGTCACGGTAGAATCCCGGGTAGGCCCTGTTTTGGATAAGGGTGGGAGTAGCATATCCTGGGGGTAGCTTTTCTCCTATCCGTGAAGCTGGCACTTGGGGTTTCTCAGGTTGTCTAAGTTGTATGTTGTGGTTTGTTGCCGTCGTGGCCGATGTTTTGCCAAGAAGCAAATTTCTGTTATATTTTTGACAAGTTATAAAGAAAAGTTGGTTTATCATATTTGGTCAAAGTCATTCATGACAGCGCTGTATCCCTCACACACAGGCGACCGGCGTTTCGGTCGTTACAATATTATGTATTATAATTTTTTTCTTGCTCTTCTTAGGGAAGACTTGAGTAAGCTGCCATACACCACAATGTGTATCAAGGAGAGTATGCGGCTCTTCCCTCCTGTTCCAGGCGTGGTTCGCGAACTTAAAGAACCAATTACATTTTTTGATGGGCGGAGCCTGCCCAAAGGTAGATCAGCTTTTTTTAAAATTTTAAACAAAATGTAAAAAAAAAAAATCTAAAAAATTAATAAAAATCCAAGATAAATCTGAATCATAGTGGTAAGAAGCTGGTTGTGACTAGTCTTACCTTGACAAGGAATTGAAATCTGCAAAATTCAATCATTTTTAAGACTAATAAATAAGTTGTTCTTGATGATATAAAAATTCAAGGCTTTTTTTTATATTTTGAGCTAAACTATCACAAATCTCTTGTCTTTTGATGTGACAGGTGCTGTTGTATTTCTGAGTATATTTTGTATGAACAGATCTCCCAGTATGTGGGATAATCCTGAGGTAAGTGTATAAAATCATTTTGATGAAAATGTAAATAGACTAATAAATTTAGGGATTTTTTTTCACTTAAATGTATGTATTTGTGGCTAAAATTCAAAATTTTTCACCATTTGGCTATTACATTCTTTATCTAGCACATGTATGTAGTTTCAACCTTGAAGTAGTCTGTTGTCATAAAACAGGATGGAGTTTGAAAAAGATAAAAAAAAACTACAAACCTTTCATTTGACCATCAGTACGAGCTCACTGATCGATTCTCAGTTAGCCCATTCTGTAGCTAGCAGTAGACAGTACAACGTAAAGTAATAGAAGAGAAACAGTGCAAAATTGATAGGAAACTCAATTACAAAACGTATCATTTTTTTTAGCTAAAAATACATGCAATTAGGAAAAAAAATGTCCCTAAAGTTGGACAACACCCTTTAGGATCAAAGTCAAAATAGTGATCTCACTACGATAAGAGTAATATGACTTTGCCCCACTCTTCTATTATAGTACAATATTAGGAGGAAAAGGGACTTATGTCCATTAATTTGGGGCAGTCTATAGTCATGGGGATGCAAGGCCACATCCCAACCTGTTTTTTTTTTATTACTAAACAAATATAAACCTTTAATAAATAAGACTAAAAGACTCAGTGTTGCTGAAAAATGGCCGAGGTGCCTTTATTAAGAGTTACTAAAATAAATTATTAAATTAATTAAAATAGCAACAAATTTAAATTCACTATAATAAATATTTGAAATTCAACATCCAATAACCAATCCATCCACCGGACAATTTCACCACAAGGGCGATCGATCTCAAAGAGAAAACCCCTCCTCCATGACACCCCCAATCACTTATCAACAACATTCACTAAACCAACATTAAATATGTCTAAAGGGCCCGTTACACACAACGATATCGGTAACGATATCGTTGCAACGTCACCGGTTTGGTGACATTGCAGCGATGTCTAAACGACATTGTTGCGTGTGACACCTATCAATGATGAGTCGTTGATCGCAGATTTATGAATCGGTTCATAAATCTATCGTTGGTCGCCCGCTGAACGCACAGCATCGCTAAGTGTGACAGCGGGAGACCAATGCTCAGCGATCTCCCAGCGCCGCACAGCAACATTGGGAGCTGATATTCAAGGTAAACTGCGGGTAACTAAGCGCTGCACGGCTCTTAGTTACCCGCTGTTTACCTTGGATACAAGTGTGCTCGCTGGTCCGGATCGCTGGTGGGTCTACCTGTGTGACAGCTCACCAGCGATCAGCCTTCAATGTCCCAGCGATCCCGATCGTTGGTGGGATCGCTGGGACATTGAAGCGTGTAACGGGGCCTTAACCCTACGTCCGACAAATGAACAGCCTGATACAAGGCCGAAACAAAACTCTCAAGATCAACATGCCTATAAGAAAATCCGGAAACCAAAGCCATAAACTTGTGGAGTTCTTTCTTCACCCGTTTACGGATTTTTTCAAAAAACGACAAGGACTTCTGTTGCCAAGCCAACCGTTGAACTATTTCGGAAAAAAATATATCCGCTTTGGTAAAATAGCGATTCATCCAAGCTATATCCTTTATAATCCTATACAAAAGATCGAGGATCCCCAATTTCCCAATAGAATTTTCCCCTATATGCAACACAATTAAGTCCGGCGCCGGAATGGAATAAGACAAGGAAACCAAAACTTTACATAAAAAAGACCAGTGCAACCCTCTCAACCCATGCCAGAATACCTGCAGGGCACCTGTAGGAAAAGAAAGATTTTCAGAATAAGAACGTCGATATGCTCGCCTCTGGGCCCAATGTACGTACCAGTGGCCAAAGACTCATACAATCCTTGGACCTAAGAGGAAACAACAAAAGAGAGAGAAACAAATGTATATATTAGAGATGGACAAAAGATGGGGGTGAACATACAACCAAAAACAATCCGATCTCCATCTCCCTAACCTTTTCACCGAGGGGTTGAATAAACCGTCTTGTGCTGCAGTAGTCGCAGCCCCTATTCAGAAATAGTGGGATGAAATATTAAGATGCTGTGAATTTAAACCCCCGAAACACTTCTTCAAAATAAAATTAAACTGATACTTGGTAGTGTAGCGCCCCACGTAGCCAGGCGTCACAGTGGGGTACTGCACCCGTAAAAGAGGTGTTATTTCCCCAGTTTGGGTGGATCCTGGGTTGGTGGTTGGGGCCCATTCCTG